>PPHD01010618.1:0-19500 GCA_002909625.1 Bambusicola thoracicus
AAGAAAAGAAAAGAAAAGAAAAGAAAAGAAAAGAAAAGAAAAGAAAAGAAAAGAAAAGAAAAGAAAAGAAAAGAAAAGAAAAGAAAAGAAAAGAAAAGAAAAGAAAAGAAAAGAAAAGAAAAGAAAAGAAAAGAAAAGAAAAGAAAGAAACAACAACAAAAAAACACCCTGCTTCTCATTCAAAAACAAATGAAGGATGATAGCTCTCAAAGGACCTGATACAAGGTGTATACAAAGAGACATATTCTGGGGTTTTTACTGGCAGTAATCCTTGTTGAAGGAAAAGATGGTCTAGTGGTCGCTTTTCTGTTCAAACAACTACTTTGTTATTGTAAACTCTAACAACGAAGTTATAGGAGTTGATAGATCAACAACGTTTATCAATCTGCACTAGCTCTTTGCATGGCTGTCTGAAAATGTGATCAACGTAAATTGGATAGGGAGGGTGGGATCACATATTCCAGCAAGTTAAATTTGTCAGCCTGTAATGCACATAAATGGCATAAAATATAATTGCTTTTGAATTTGGGCCCCTTCAGGCTTCACGTTGATTGAAGAAAAAAGAACCAGATGTTTCTTCAGCAGGAATCACAGAGGCAAGATAAATATTCTCTGGTCCATGACATTTTATAGAGTTTCCAAGAGAAACCAATTCATTATTTAATTATTTAATTATTGGGTGTGTTGATCATGTAAAATATAATTGGCCCAGGGCAAATAGCAGTACAACTCTGGGAGCTGGCTGACTGAGCTTGTATAATATACTTTTTGCCAATTTTTTTTTTCTGCTGTGAAAACATTGTAAGATGAATTAATGCTACTTAATCTTTCTTGCAGTGTTTCATAAATAAAAAAAAGCCCAAAATACAGACTTTTCTCTTTTCTGATCACCACCTTGCACTAGTAAGTAACTTGGAGACAGAAGAGCTAGTAGCAAGCGTAAATATTGTGATAGGAAACGATAGCTTTGTTTAACTAACATCACTTTGAGGAGAAGGCAATCTGTTTAAAACAGCCACATTTAATCCTCAGCTTTGTGAGGAATTCCTCATGGTAAGGAGAGCAAAGAATTGGTCCTTCCCCTGTCAGCACCAGTGGGGTGGGCCAGGAAAAAAGAATGTGCTATGGGATTTACTGGACACCGGGCAAACCCAGGTAATTGAACTAGCCGAACTAAGAATTAACAAAGCTGACATAGAGCCCTTCTTTATGATGTTTTATAAGTAATAGGGAAGAAGTACAATGTCACTTCTTTAAATCAGCAGCGACTTCTTAAATAATATCTCTTGTGTTCCAAGCTTTCTTTCTGTCTATGGATGTTCCTGCACTCACTTTGTGGCTGCTATTTTCTTGTTAAGAGACAGGAAGTAATTGAAATGAGGACTGAAAGAAATTCATGACTCATGTCCTCATGACTCTTCCCTCCTAGCTTTCTTTTGTGCTTGTTCAGCAGCTTCTGACATCTGGGAAAGTCACGTTGCTTCCAAACTGTTTTCTATGATCATATCATCAGGCAGAGTTGGGGGGGAAGCCCACTTGTCCATGCAATGGTGAAGGAAAGCAAAGAGAGAAAACATAATCTGTGATCTCTGCGAAAAACAATTTCATATTGTTGTGGGTTGTTGTGGGTCTTCTTTTCCTTTTTATTCCTACCATAAATATCCCTAGGGCTCTGTCTTTTTATGGTCTGAGGACAAATTGTTCCCTCACTTCTCTTCCAGTCTCTTCTCCTGATCCAAAGGTTTTTACTGGATTAGGTTTGCTCTTCAACAAGGAAATGTGCAAAGCCACAACCACTAGAAAAGGAAACAGGAGCAGTCTCTACCAAGAATTGGCTCCTTAACTCCCTCAAAGAAAGACAGAAAGTATTATCTGCATGACTTTGGCTTACTCATGCATTCTTGAAATAACCTGGTTGCTGAATTCGGCAGTGCTTAGATGAACAAACTGCTCTGAAAGTTAGGTATATCTATTGCACCTTGAGCAAACTTGGGAGTTTTTCTCAAAGGACTTCAGCCAGGAGTTTGAAAACAGGGGTTAGATCAGCTGGGAGCCCAGATGCCCAACTGCAATCTTAGGACTTGCATCTGAAATCATAACCCACCCCCAAAATCTCAGTTTAATACTCATCTTTATACTGGTACTTTTTCTCTAACAGCTGGTGTTATTCACACAGGTGTCAGTAGTTTAAGACACAAGTTTTCTATGACCTGATTTAAGGGGTTGCTTGCTCAGCAAACCTTGCTCTCCCCACCACTGCTATCTAGGGTGCACCCCTGGAGCTCAGGGCACCCATAGGCAGGAGGATCTAGCAGTGAGCCTGAGCTCCATTTGTGAAACAAGTCCAGTCACCATCAGCTAATGCACGCTCTTTCTTCCACTTTCTTAGGAACACAGGATCCTCTTCACTGTGAATATGCAAGTAAGATGTTTTCAGTGTAAGCACTCTCTCAGGATACATTAAAAAATGAAGTTCTGCCTTCCACAAGACTGAACTTTGTTCTATGTCTAAAATAGCTTTCACTGGCCATGCAAATAAAGTGTTTCCAGTGTAACAGCTTTTTCAAAATGTATAAACAAGATGGAAGTCTGCCTTCTAGATGACTGAATTTTATTCTCAACCTAAAATGGCTATCATTGACTATATCATCTGCAGCTATATTGAGGAAGGAACTGCTCTCCATTTCACCCTATATATCATCTTACAGCGACATTTTCTTAGCTGGGAATTGCTTGGTGATTTGCCAGCAGACAAATCAGAGCAGGAAAGGGATAAATTGATCACATTCATCCAACTCTGGAGGTAAAACCCAGATCTCAGCCAGAATTCTGTTCGCTTTAAAAACCTGCCTGTCCACCTGGTAAAAATGTGTCTGAGGAGCAAAGCATATGAGGATGGGGTGGAGACAAAAATATAATAATTCATAGTACCCTAGCTAATCTCCCTCCTCAAATTATTGCTCCTGCAGAAGATATTATTTATGAGTTTTGAGCAGTAGTTCATGGCACTGGGCCAATTTTCTTCTTTTCTACATAATACCCTTCCTCTGAAACCTCAAAGAAATGGCACTGAGTTTAACTAGCTATATGCCTTTCTGTACAACTGGACAGTAGGCGCTGGGCCAGATGGAAATAATGGCTGTCTAGAGCCATTTAACTGAAAATGAAAGTTATTTCCACCACTTTGAGGATAAAAGAAAGGTATCAGGTTTTAAAACGGTAGGTGTTGCTGCCATTCACAACTAGAAGTTTTTCAATCAGGCTTTGATCACTAAAATTCATTCAATAGAAAGGACCGTTATTTCAGTGAGAATCTTTGCCTCAAGTTTTTGCTGCACTTCACCAATTTTCTGATACTTCTGACAAATTCAGATGACCGTGTTTAATAATTAATGCTTCCAAGAGACTTTGAAAATGTAGTTTGTTATTATTAATCCACTGTACAGTGGGTAAAATGTCTTGTGTCCAAATAGCATACAAGTAAAT
The DNA here is from genome assembly GCA_002909625.1 of Bambusicola thoracicus. NCBI lineage: Eukaryota > Metazoa > Chordata > Aves > Galliformes > Phasianidae > Bambusicola > Bambusicola thoracicus. The sequence continues at coordinate 3,487 of PPHD01010618.1, forward strand.
GGAGGAGCAGTGAAGTTCAGTGACTTGCGTGCAGGCATCTGGTGGTGCAGCAGCAAAGTTTCCAGAAAGCAGTAATTTTCGGGCTTTGCAACTATTGATAAGTTTGCTACTACTGGTAGATCTTTAATTACTGTACATGGCTTCATCATCCCCAGTTTCCAAGTGTGCAGCCAAGGCACCATGCAGGGAAGACAGGTCTGAAGCTGCCAAACAGCCAAGTGGTAGAGACAGGCCAGGAACTGCATACAAGTTTCCCAAATCCCAGTTCAATACTCTGTCATTATTTCTTTTAGAAACTCTTTCAGCTGACAGATTAATATGCTTTTCTGGGAAAGTTCAACCTACTAGATTTGCATGGTCTCAGCAAACCTTTAAATCTTGTGCTTTTACAGTAGTCAGAAGAATGGTGGTTTTCCATTGGTTAAAGGGCTTATTTGCAGAATAACATATTGGCAACGATAGTTCTAGTCCTTTGCTTCGTGCATGGTGTTTTCTCCAGGCTCCAGTGCAGTTTTGCTGCTGTGAACTCACCCAATCTAACACAGCCCAGGATTGGGCCCCAGCATATTCGGTGAAACAAAATGGTAACAACTACCGAATCAACACTGCTTCATACTTTAATAAATTAAGCAAGGAATCTATTCAAACTGGGAATTAAAGACGCTATTAAAACATTCCCTCTGGTATTTTTATTTTGTTTACTCATGAGACCTGGCTTATTCCCCTCTGATGCTCACTGAGTCCTTATTTGGAGAAGTCTGCATTCAGCATTCTTACACTCAGGCAAATTTTTGATTTTTTTTGTATACACAGTGTGCTTTTCTTATTATTTTTCTTTTTTTCTTAAACAATTTAAATCAGAAGGTTGCCCCTTTCATTTCGCTTTCAAAACATGACCAAAAAGGGATCTAACTGTTTTCTTCAATTACTTGAAATGAACATTTCTCTTGTACTTGTTATTGCTTACTGCCCACTGCCTTTCCTCCCACATCTCCTCTCCAATGAAAAAAGAAGTCTGTGTCGGGCTCAGGCTGCAGTGGGGTGAGGGAATCTTGAATGTTTGTATCTGATGTCGTTCAAATAAACATCTCAATTTCTTGATGCTTTGCTGCAGCGTTGGCTCACAAAGCTGGACTCTGAGTCCCTGAGAGGTCTCTGGGAGCCTCCTCCCATGTCCAGACCTTCCGGAGATCTCCCAGTGCCTCCATGCAGGTGAAAGGAAAGCTAACTACCTGATGGGAATTTTTATGCTCTGTTGTGATGACATCTTAAGTAACCTCAGTGGTAGTGCTGTCAATGGATAGCGCAAACTAGCCATTCTTCATACCTGTTAGAGACACCAGTGCTGGGACTCAGTTCCCTCAGCAACATTTTAAAGCTTTCTAAACCCATCACTAACCTCATACGCTCGGAGGTGCTTCACTTCTCACCGTTAACTGAAGATACCAAGATCTAAAATTCTGGGGTTTGCTCAGGCTAGAGGCCCATCATTAGACTGGTCTGGTCTGGACTGTTTATTGTCTATTTCCTTGCCAAACTGAGTTTGAGTACCTGCCAGAGATGAATGTATATGGACATTCCCAGCAAACAGCTGCAGAGGAAAGATGGATACAGGGCTCAACCATGGAGGCTTTTTTCTCACGAAATGTCATTAAAGAAGATGCCTTCCTCTCCTCTCCTTTCATTCCTTGGGTCAGGAGCTAGGGCACTCAGTACTGGTGTGGCAAACTTATCTTCATTTTTGCTTTTATTCTTAAGGAATTTGAGCCCACAGCTCCCACTTCTTAGGAGAGGTCTTAACGTCACAATCAGGGCTTGTTTTTGGGCAGTTTAAAGACAGTCAAGGAATAATAAGAATAAAAATAACTGAGAAACAGAGAATGTCTCTGAATGAGCATTGTATTATACATACATTCTTATTATAGGAACTAAAAAGAATAACATAATATATGAGAATATAGCCTGAGGGCTAGGACGTTTGGCTGAAAAGAGTAAGTCCCTGCTCCCTGGAGTAGTTCTATGCTTAATTCAGCAGTAAATTGTGGAGTAGGGATTGGAATCCAGAAGCTCCTGTCTGCTTGTCTAAACAGTTGAAATAATTTCCCTCCCTTTCTTATGGTGTGACCCAGTGGTTCTTCAAAGAAAATAAATAAATAAATAAATCAAAAAGAAAAAGAAAACAAACCAGTAGAAAAAAAACTCCAGCAAGATCGAACTGCTGAGTTTTTCTCATTCCCAAATACACTTTAGTCTGGTGGTCAGAGCTGCATTTAGAGATCAGAGTCACTCAAACCTACAGGTGAAAGTCTGCAGGGAGCTGTCCGGGCTTTTCCTGCTTTCCTAGTCTAACTGCTAAAGAGAGGAGGCCCCTGAGTCCTCCTCACTTGTGTTGGATAAGATGGTCTTCTCTTGTTCTTTTCTTGGCAAAGGCAACCAGAGTGCATACCTAGCACCACAGCAGGGATCCAGGCTGTGCACTGGGAAGGTGTATTTCCACCTGCTGTGATAACTCCTGCAGGAGTTGATATGCTATTACTCAAGAAAAAGAAGAAAGGTGAGAGGTGCATCTAGCTGTGTTCTTTTTCTGTTCCTTTGAAAATACCACCTACATTTTCCCAGATACTGATGCAACTTGAATTTGACATCCAATTTTTTTTTTTACCATTTTTCAGCATAACTTTTTCATTTATAGGGAAGAGGAGTATGGACAACTGCTAAAATAAAAGAATTTTAAAAATGTATTTATGTATTGAGCGAATTTAAGCTGGTAGGTACAGGGGAAGGTTTCATTTAAAGCTTCTTAAGAGCAAGCTACCTCCTCCATATTTCTCATGTAAGGTATCATTTCACTTAATCCAAGCAAGAATGTATGCATGGTATTTTCAGATGTGCTTTAGCATACTCTGCAGCTCAGACTGTTACAGTCTAGACCAGTAATTTAATTTGATACTTACATATTGTCGTTACAGTATTCTGCAGTTGCCTCACATTTTTGTGTATGTTTTCTACTGAAGTAGAAGTAAAATGTCCATAGTTTTTGTATCCTGCAATTTGGGAGTAGATGTAGAGATAGGCTGTGGTTTGCCCAGTGTCATAGATGAAGTTTCTGGCGGAGAAAGGCATTAATTCAAGTCTTTTGATTTTATGCTTATCCATTAAGGTAATCTGATCCATTTTCTTTTTCCCCTTTTACATTTTGTTTTCTTTTTCTTTCTGTGACTTATAGGAGATCTGATTATTATTCTTTAATTGAGCTTTCTGAATAAATTGATAGGTGTTTTTTTCTAGAGCATCTCAAATATAAATTACTCAGAAGAAAAGGAATGGAAAAGCAGCATGAAGATACAGGTGTATCTCCAAAACTTGTCATGCTGACTGCCTATGGAGTACATGAAAAGGTGACAACTGGAAGATGCTTTTATTCAGTGCCTGGTATCTGAAAGTCATTCAGACCAGAAGGGAAGGAATTAGAGAATTAGGAGATAAATTCTTGCTGCCACATTCAGTCTTTATTTCTTTCTTTTTTAAAGCAGAGCAGGGATATAAGGGGAAAATTTATGAGTGTGGAAAAGAGTTTAAATACACAAGCAAAACCTGTTCATTCTGTCTCCCTTCACTTCTGTCCTTTCCTCTCCCTTAGAGCAGTTCAGAGAAATAACTCCAAGTGCAGACTTTTATCACGGAATCACAGAATGTGTGAGAAGGAAAAATTTGTTGTATCATCATACTGAATCAGTAGAGGACTGAGACTGTCTATTGCCTAATGCCTTTGCCAGGGAAATTTTAAATGGCTCATGTCACGGAGGCTTCCACCCTTCCTATGACATTATATTTTGGATGAACTAAGTTATTTTTCTCTGTTGTTTGTACCATTAGAGGGGCATTTCAATTAAGTCTTTGCCTCCATTGTCCCAACTCAATAACTCAGTAAAATCTCTACATTATGAGGAGCTAAAGTGAGTGCTTCAAACCCTTACTTGGTTTTCATTTCTTTGATCCTTTCAAAAAGTTGCTTAGAGATTTTCTTAGCTGTGCTGAGATTCAGTAGGTATCTAATGGAAACTAAGCTAGACACTCAGTTCCCATGATTTTCAGTGAAAGAAATCCAACTCCTGGCTTGCTTCTTTCCACATACTCAATTAGACATTAACTTTTAGACATGCATGCAGATTTCTTCTAGGTAACTTGGGAACTAAAGCAACAGTAAAACTTGGACTGGTGCAACTGAAAATGCTAGCTACTCTCAGGTAAAAATGGACAGGCAGGCAAATTTTTTGCTATGAAATAGTATTAACTGAATAATTTCCCCCGTGTAGTCAAGGCTCATTTCACCAATACTATTCCCTAAATAAACACTGTAAAAGTGGAGGGGTTTATACTCCAACTTTATGAGGTAAGGACCACTTCTATTTTGTATTTCTGAAGTGCCATAGTGCAAACAAGATTTCCACCCTTGATGGAGCTCAGAAGTCAGGCTACTACTGTTTCTCTCACTACAAGGTCTTCCTCCCAACCTCTGAGCAAAAACTCTCCCATATTTTTGAAGGCTCTGTTATGTATTAGAGGACAGTAGCAATATACAGCATATACAGGAGCTGCTCCAAAAATTATGTCTCCCATTTTATTATGTTGGCCCACAATGTCAGTGGCAGATGTTGGTGGTATGGCAGTAGAGGTCGAACCTTCCTGCCAATATTCCCTTACTTTTTGTTGGCATGTGATGGATGGCAGAGGAGGGGCAGTCTGACAAAATTGCGTTCAACACAGAAGTGCATGTGAAGCAAAGGTGTGTCACTGAATTCCTCCATGCAGAAAAAAATTGCACCGACTGACATTCATCAATCCTTGATGAACATTTATGGACACCAAACGGTGGATGTGATCACAGTGACGTAGTGGGTGGTGTGTTTCAGTAATAGCAACAGCAACAGTGGGTCACCTCCACTGGTGCAGATTTTTATGAGCGTAGCATGCAGGCTCTTGTTCGTGCAAAAAGATGCATAGCTAATGGTGGAGAGTATGCTGACAAATAGTGTTTTGTGGCTGAGAATTTGCTCTATTGAATAGTATTGTTATTTGTATCTGTTGTATTTTCCATGGAAACAAATAGATGGCATTGTTTTCAGAGTGGCCTAGGTAGAATGTAGATTTGCATGATAAAATGAAAGAAAAAAAAATCAAATCCATAATAAGATCACTTACAGAGCTTTATTACAACAGAAAACAGTGATTTCAAAATAAAACTTCAATTAAAAAATATTCTGTAAATAATACAGTACTTGCATGGGAAATATGCAAAATATCATCATGCAGTTCTTAATCAATCAGAGAGCTGTCAGACATACAGAAATAAGTTAATTCTGCTGTTAATATTGCTGCTTGTTATAAATATTAATTGAATGCCATTCAACATTAGTTCCATTATTATTTAGTGACTGTTTCAACTCCCCCCCACACCTTTTAAATTGTCAAATAATTGGCTTTCTTCAGTTCATGTCTGTACTCATGAAATGAATTAATGTGGAAAAGAAAGAAAAGTTCATATAATGCAACTGGAAGGACCAAATAATTATGTTTCTATGCACTCTGCAAGCTTTCCTCTTTTGCCTAAGTTTGATAAACCATGAAGCAACATTTTGGACTCCTGGTCACCCTTGGTCTGAGTCCAGTATATGCCATCCTGCACACCTACTGTGTATCATGGATACACTGACCAAAATTCATGAAATGCTTGAAGAAAGCTGACAGACTGCCTGTGGGAGCAACTGTCTGGTTTTCTCATTAGCAAGAGCTAAAGGGTCTGTATCGGGACCTCTAGCGTAGTAAAAAGAACTCATTAATTGCTTAATTCTGCAGTTGCTATTTATATCATTATTTATTAATATTCTAGATTCTGACACTGGAACAGATCCTAGTCTTAGTTAAATTAATAAGTTAACAGTAAATTTAAAAAAACCGGTCTGATTTCATTATTGTTCTTTTGGATTTCTTTTAATTAAAACCCAAACCTAGGCCATTGTGGGGTTTCTTTCCTGTTATCACAAGCGCATGCTTGCCTTTTGGTATATATGCTGTATTACACTGCACTGTGGTAGTGCAAATTCCTGCACAAGTACTAAAGATTTGAAAAGTATTTTCAGATTGAAAAAGATTGAAAAGTATTAAAGTATTGAAATAGAATGTGAGTTTGATAAATACAGATCCATTTTACAGAAATGAAGATGGATCTACCAAGACAGTAGCTTTAAGTACTAGAACCTGCAACACTGAATCAACGCAGAATCTGGGAAAGAAAGCAGAATACCAGAACTTCTTGTAACCACACAACGCATTTTCTTCATCACTGGACTCCATTAATTCCTCAGCAGAAATAGTCACGTAGACAAGACTTGTGCAGCCAGAAACAGCAACACTCTTATTTCAAGGGCATGCAAAAGCTCATGTTTCTAGATGTGTATGTTTTTCCAAGTGTCACTGAGAAATCCAGTCATCACTTTGAAAAGTGGATCATACTTGCATAGCATTTCAGTCACTGATTCCTAGAATCCTAAGGACCTAATCTGAAGTTCTAAAAAAGACTGGACAAGATAAAAACAACCTTATTAAAGTCAACTGGTATGAGATGGCACAGGAGTTGTTGTTCTGTCTTCACCCCCATGTAACATTCAGATAACATACAAACAACAAATAGAGCACTGTACAGCGATAACTAGATGAAAACATGGTACTGTTTCTGATTATATTTCTGCTTCTTACTCCTTTCAGATTCATGAATTGATTTTGCCTTAATTTTATGCATCTGTGAATGGAGGCTGAGGCATATTTACAGATAAAAATCACGAAGAACTTTACCTTTACATAATTTTTCATTTTAGTTCCCTCACTATTATCATAAAGTATGTTAGCAGCAAAGTAACAAAGGCTAAGGGTCCCCAGGCTCATGAACTGGCTTTTCTGGGAGAGCAAGTGCTCACTTCCCATAGTTTCTTTCAAAAATACACCCAGTCTTACTGCTCTGACAGTTAATAATCTTTTCTCATTTTCAGCCCAAAATTATTCAGGCCAAATGATAGCAACTTTTTACTGTATCAGTTCTATCATTTCCCTAATGAGCTCTTCTCCCTCCTAGTGTTTATCCTCAGATGTAGACAAAAAAGGAGTCATCGCCCTCACAGAATTATTTCTCAGTGTAAAAGATCTTAGTCTCAGCTCATACAATGTGCTCTTCATTTCCTTATCTTCCTGTCAGTCCTACTTTGCTTGCGCTTTAGTTCATCTTTGCAGAACTTTGTCAGTCAGCTGTATTTCTGATGGATTCAGAGTCACAGAATGGTGTGAATTGGAAGGGACCTTCCATGTTTCATGAGCAGTGTTGCCACCCACCAGATCAGTCTGCCCAGGGTCCCATCCAACCTGACACTGAACTCCAGAGATGGGGCATCCAGAGCTTGTCTGGGCAGCCTGTTCCTTTGCCTTACCATGCTGTGAGTGAAAAATTTCCCCCCTATCATCTAACCTGTATCTCCCCTTTTAGTTTAAAACCAATCCCCCTTGTCCTATCACTACAAGACTATAAAAACAGTTGGTCTCCCTCCTGATTATATGCTCCTTTTGGATACTGGAAGGCCACAATGAGATCTCCCTGGGGCTTTCTCTTCTCCCACCTGAACAAGCCCAGCTCCCTCAGTCTACCTTTGTAGAAGAGCCTCATTGCCTTCTCTGATAGCCATAATTCCCTGTCTCTCTTGGAAACCCTTCTCTGATATATCCAGTGATCTCATTTGTTCATTATCTGTCACCCCTCACATGTTATTAGTCCCAGCCTGCTGGTTAGCTTGCAAGTTAGGATGGCATTTAATGGTGGGAGCAACTGCTTCACTGAGGTGACAGAAAAGAGCAATATACTCTTATATGTGATTGTCAAGGCTCAGCACAGACTCTGCCAGAATTGAAAGTGATCAATGCGTATACTTTAGGACAACTCAGACCAAGACATGCCTGGAAAGCTGAGCAAAAGAGAAAGAACAAGAAAATGCTTTTTCCCTTCCTGAGGCAACACAGGTGGGCTTGACTGGTAGCAGGATCCCAATGCCTGGTCCCTGGTCAGGCCTCTGGATGTGCTGAGGGCCTGCACCTCGGGGCTGCTCTCAGGTACAGTGTGCTGAGTGCCAGGCTGAGGTCTCTAATTGGAGTCATGAAGAAGAAAAAGAAAAGAGTCCGTGAACCAGCTCAGAATGTTTTTCTTTGTGGAAATACATCATTTATGTCAATTGCATGTGGCAGGGAGGGGGGAATAGCCATCATAGGTCTGACATAAAGTGACACAAAGCAATAAATAAAAACCATGTTGATGTACTGAGAAACTATTCTCCCAACTCCCAGATAAGGACAAAGAATTTTTATTTTGCCTGCTGTAGCTCTTATTATTTCTTCCCATCACACACTTTCTAGCAATATTTGCAAAAACTTTGAAGCAATATTGCTACAAATACATATTTAAGATTTGATTACTCATTCTCATCCACTATCATGTGCCAGACATGCAGCCTACTCTAACAGATTACTCTTCTTAAAGTTGTTACAGGAAGGTTAAATAAAATGTTACTTTTATGACACTGAATATCTTTATGATGTTTTAGCTAAATCATAGGCTGTTTGATGATGCCACAGATGTTCCAGGTATTAAAATCAAACTGACAAAATGTCATCGGTCCCTCACTCTTGCCACCATGTCTCTGATCTTTAAACACCTATCATTTGTTGTACTGTACCTTAGGAGCCTGCCACACTCCTGATGTACGTTTAAGGACACAAGGAAAAGTCTAAGCATATTCAGCCCACTCCAATAGTCAGTTCAAAGTCTGAACTGTAGCCACCGTAAATCTTGATTTTCCAAGTTCCTGTCCACTGTGATTATTAACCAACACCTTTCAGTCTAGCCTTCTTATCTGATTTATTCCACTTTTGAAGTCTTGGGAGAAGGTATATATATAAAACATACTGTCTGTAAAAAAATTATTAAAAATAAAAGATGTGGCTTCTAAGGTAGCATGAGAAGAGTGACTTCTGTTGCAATCTTTATGTGGGAAAAGGAACACTCAGAAAAAGCGAATTAAAGAAATTCAGAATCTTGGTTTCGCATTGTCGAGCTCACTCTTTAAAATACAACTAGAGCTGGACAGAGATGTTGAAATGGGTATTTTAACCTGCTCTTGGTGAAAATTTTTATTTAAATTAAAAGAAAAAGCAGACTGAAATGTTTGCATATCTTTGTGCTTCTTGCTACCTGTTCCAGTTCTTTCTGTTAAAAACATAGATTAATGTTTGGCTGACACATGCAAATTGAAAATGGAATTTCATTTGAAGTTATATAGGTAAGAAATTACAGTGCAGTCGTTTTTAGAAGTTTTGGGCCTCAACAAGTTTTGCAGAGTAATTCAAGTATGAAGAAAACCAACTTATTTTAAACATTTTCAAATCCTGATTTTTTTAGTATTGTAATCTATTTTTCAATACACTTGAAATGTTTCAAGAGATGAAAGCATCTCATTTTTAAATCATTCACATCCATATGCCATTCACATCCATATGCCATCTTTTTTTTTTTTTTCCCAGACTGAAAGAAATGCCTGGGCTGAAGCTGGCCAGTTACTCAGAAAGTCGTGTTAGGAAGGTACCAATAAAAAAGAAGGATTTCAAAATGATTTGCCATACACTATTTTGAAAAAATGAGAACAGCAGCAGAATTGTCTATGTAAGTATAGGCTTTAAAGGCACCTGCACTTCAAATCCCTTTCCCTCGACTTACTGGTGTGAAGTAGTCCCAGTATGGTTTAAAAACACGTCCAAATGACTTCTTTGCTGGTCTTACCACTCAAATATTTGCAATCGATGCATGGTGCATACTTCTCATAGGCAAATGATGTAGAAACATACTTCAGATAAATAGCTGAAAAATGTCACTTAGAGAAATATTTTCTACCTGCAGCATGGAAGTTACACCCACATCTCTCATTAATGTTAATGCCAGCTGTGCAGCTTACTCTTCACACGGTACCTGTAAGTCTGCTTTCAAGACTCCAAAAAAGAAAATGATGCTTTACTTTTATAGGACTCTTGCCAAATTTAGAGTACTGAAGTAGAGCAAGGGCAATCATATTTCATGTTTCAGAGTGGAAGAAAATGGCCTGGAGATGAGATTTTTTCCCCTAAGGTATTGCACTTTCTGCTACAACATTATGGGTTTCTTTCTCTGACGTGTTGAGTACTGGAGTGCTGGGCACCACAAAAGCCACAATAGGGAGCTGACAAAAGGGAAATCCACATCTTCTGAGTTTGTGAAGGCTCTTGTTCTGTTGGTTAGCATGGAGAAATAGCGCATAATATTTTTCACTAGCTATGACCGACAGTTCTAAGTCACCCAGCACCTGCCTCATTTATGGCCTTGCTTGTGTAAGTTTGGCTAAGTCAGGCCTTCGAGTCTCTGTTGAAACTTCATGAATGTTTATTATAAGTTCATACATTTAACCAAATGCAAATTACATCGGGTAGACAAAGTAAAGTTCCCTTACATTTCCTTTTGTCTAAATGTCAGTATGTAACTGATACTTTCTTACTTGACAGTTCTCTCAGGATCATTCCTTGTTTTTGAATAGATAGTTTCTCTCCAAAGACAGCAATATGATTGGACACAGTCTGACAGTCCCAAATTTGCAAATGCTCCTGTATGTCTCACAGTACCATTTCTTGTTGTTATGCAAGCTTTCTTGAAAAAAAAAAAAAAAAAAGATTTTTTGTTTTATATTGATACACTATCAAAATTGGTATTACATTAAAAAACTTGTCAGAATACTGCATAAAACATGTGTCCTTTTCCATTGCATTTATGCTCCATGAAACTCCATTGACTGCATGGGAAAGTTATCATCAAAAGTAAAGTATCATCTGAACTTCACAGTATCTGGCTCAGAGTCTTACTTTGATCTTGGTGGAAATGTGGGGACAATGTGCCAGCCCCACCACACAGGGGAAGCACACTGTGTCTGCCCTACAGACCAGGCAGCTGTGGGAAAGGAACATCTCCAACTACTAGAAAGTATTAAATGTGTCAGTAGTTGGGCTGTCTGGTGCTGGAAGTGATAGCTTCTTCTCGTCTAGTACTTCTTTTGTGAGCACCCTAACTTGGAGCTCGAGTCAGTGGCCTTTTCTAACTTTTCCAGGATGTGTTTGTATTACAATTGGTGTGCTTATAAGAATTGTCTAAGTGTTAAACTTGTATAGTCATTTTGCTTGATATCCAGACTTCTTGCATGAAATAAATACAACTAGCATATCTCCATTTGTAGAGCAGTCTATAATGATTTGGTTTTCTCTTTACAATTTTCAGTTGGAATATTTTTTCCTTTGATTTTTCTATACTAATCCATGTTTAAAATAGCTAAAGTTTTGGAATGTCAGTGCAAAGCTCCACAGTTTATGGGAGAGAACTTCTGGCTTTCCTGGTTTAATTTGTATTGATTCCCCATAGAATTTAATGCCCAGAACTCTTGCGAGCTAATGTGAGATCTCACAGTTTTCCCAAACAAATTAAAAAAAAAAAACATAAAGGGAGAAAAATGCCATCTTCATTCAACTTTGAAGTGTGATCCATGGCTTTTTCAGAAGAGGCAAATAAGTGCCTCTTGCAATAGAGCAACAAAGATACAGACTCACAGTTTCCATTGGAATAACAAAAGGGAAATTAGGTGAAGCAGGAATCCTTTGTTACTAGCAAGAAAATTTTCACAATTTTCAGCAACTCACACTGCATTATTAACTCTCAAAGATATAGCAAAGCTGCAGCTATAACAGACAGTACTTTGTATTTAGAGCCTTTCATGCAAGACCATCAAAACTGTTCAGAAAGGCAGGCTTTGTTACTTCCAGAGCACAGATGAGGAAACCGAGGCACGTGAATTATGTGGCCTAATCTTGAGCGCAATGTAAACTCTACCATAAACTGAAGAATCTTAGCTTTCCTGTCTACTTAAATTATCTATGTGGCGTAACTGCATTTACATGCCGATACTACTGCTACTGAATGTCTAATGTATTATATAATGAATGGGAAATTATCTGTTGAATTATAAACAGTGGATACAATAATAAATGATAGTTAATTATGTGTAATAGATTTGATCATTTATTGCTACAGGATGTCAGTAATAAAAACCATTATAAAAAGCTAATCAACTTCATAGTCTCACAAAACAAAACATACTAGCTATCTGTTACCTTTCTTTTAAGTTTTGTTATTAATATTCTGTTGTTATCTTAATGTAGAACACAACCTAATCCACAAACCATTCTTTTCAATTTAAAAAATGTCATGTATTTCATGTAAGTACATGAGTACTGAATCATACTGAAGAGTGTAAATTTCAGTTATTTCTCACAATAAAACACTGAAATAAGGAGGAGATGGAAGTAGGGAGAAAAGCATCAATAATCATCAATAAGTGAATAAACCCAAGCTGATAATAATGTGACATAGTAGTGGTTTTACACTGGTGGGCAGCAAAGAACCTCTAAGCCACTCTCCCATTCCCAAACCTCAGAAAGACAGTGGGATAAAATATAATGAAAACAAACAAACAAACAAAGAAAAAAACCTCATGAGTTGAAGTAAGGACAGGGGGATGTCTCACCAGTGACCATCATGGGCTAAACAAACTCAATGTGAGAAAGATTAGTATGATTTATTGCATACTGATAGAGCAGTGAGAACTAAAAGCAATCTGAAAATACCTTGCCCCCACCCACACTCTTCTACCTCCTCCCATCAAGCAGTACAGGGAAGTGTGGGTTGGAATCAGCCCATAATGCCTTGTCTCTGCCTCTCCTTTATGGTCACTCTCTTCTCCTCTGCTACAGCCACCCACAGGATGCTGTCCTTTCTGAACTGATTTCTTTAGGTCTCTCTCTGTTTTGCAAACAGAACATCAGATATAATTATATATAGCTAATGTAACTAAAGAAATAATGTGAATTTAACCAAAGAGTTGCCATTTTATGCTAAACATCTCCATTTGACCATAAACACTTGAAAATGAATTGTATGGGATATCTATGAATGAGACAGCAGCTAACATTGTAGATCTGTCTTATATTGGCTTCAGTCACCTGATTAAGTAGCTTTTCACTTTAGAGTGTTTAAGTGAAAAATGTATTGGTTACAAAATTTGGACAGTTTTCCCAGTTATGATAGAAATCCTATTAAAATTAATCAGTCTTTCCGTTTAAAATAGCCTGATAAAAATTTAAATCATGAAAATGCTATGCTACATTTAAACTATCGTTCAGTTAGCTTATTAATGAGATCAAAAGTTACCACTTTTTTTGTGACACTTGATCATTTGAAAGCATGTCAAGAACTTAAATCAAAGACCTTTCAAATACATTTTTATGGAAATAGTCATATTGGAGCCAAAATGAATACCTTTTCTCTAAAACCACTGCATTTATCCAGAAAATAAAATACTGAATGGAACAGGAACTAATTCTTCATCCCAAAGCTGTAAGTGCTCGGCGCAATGAATATATGGCCTAAAAGTTATACACAGTTTAACATAGGCACATCTGGTGCACAATTCCTAATCAGGTCTGGTTTTGTAAAGAGTTTCAACTATTCTTTCTCTTACATACTGCCTTTACTATGACTATCACAATACTCATGCACAGTGGCCATCATTACAGGGATATTAGGTTGTCTCACTATTTATGAGGTGCAATCAGAGGGGACTAATAAAAATCTTCCTAATCAAGTGGTGATAATAACTTTATACCTCATTGTCAAATACCCTCGTTCTGTTATCAGTCTTCTATTTTGTCAGTTCTCTGAAAGTCTCACCTTATTCACAATTTAAAATGCATTCAGTGCTATGGAAAAAATTTCTACTTCACTTTGAAAAGTTCTTTATTGATTGATTAAGCAGCAATTTAAATGTGCCGCTTAAATGTGTCGTTTAAGTTAAATACGTAGGTGCCAGACTCGAACCCAGATGAATATTGGTGTTACACTGATGCAAATGCCTTTTAACAAAAGTCCCAAACAGAGGTTAACCTTTCTGGGAGGAGTCATTGGTTTGAAGGTTCAACTGTCAGTGAAGTACCAGTTTGAGAACAGTGAACATCGCTGCACCTGATATTGGTTATTCTATTGGACTGCTGGGTCGGGAGTGGATTTCCTGTCAGCTAGGGTCCTCTTGGCTTGAGTAACCCCAATCCAAGTGTATCTTTGTGAGAGAAGCTGGTTCTTTGCATCCCTTTGGTCGTGGCAGGGGCACAGACCACCGTACATGGGTGTTCAGGAGCATGGGATGTTTCTCCTGTCCACTTCCACTATCGGAAGGACACACAAGGAAGGCTGCAGTGGATGAGCATCCCAGTGGGAGTCCCTCCATAGGCTAGGAGAACTTGTCATTGGGCTCCTAGTGTAAAAAGAAAGTAGCTTACTGAAAAAGCCTGGTTCAGTTTTCAATCCGTTGATAAATCTTTACCATTTTCTATCGTAACTATGCAATAAAGCATTATTCATTGTCTGCAGGGCAGCCTGGGATCCTTCGAAGTAGTGCAAAGTACCATTTCTGAGAAGGATGACAGAGTGCTTGACTTAACACATCTGAAGAAATAGTTAGCATTTTAATTCAAACCCCACCAAACTACAAAATATGACATCATTTTGATGAAAACTCACTAAAATCATATGTTCACCTTGGTTTCCCTCTGGAGAACCTTATGAAAAAAACACAAACTTTGCAGCTGACTCCTAAAATGCAGGCACGTACCAAAGCCATCTTGTTCAGTACATTTGTTTATCTTGGGTTCGTTGTTTTGTTGCAGAAATATGCTAGACCCTTAATCCCAGTAGGAAACTGAAACTGTGAGAAAGACAAAGTCTGGCTGACCCCCTACAAGAATAAGCAGCAAATCCTGCTGAGAAACAGCAGTAGCAAAAACATAGGGTATTACCAGATAGTTTTGACTTGGAAGATGACAACTGTTTAAAAAATGCAGTGACTGAAGGAGTAATTCTTCTACACCCTCCCACTTTGTCTGTATTAAGCATGTAACAAATGGTGAATTGAAATCTATACTGGTAATAGTGTCAATGAGGGATCAGGATTATACATGATACTTCCTCAATTTGTTATGCCTCATTAGCATTGTGGCTTATTGCAGAGAACGACACAGTTCCCAGGCATTCCCTCATGGCCTGTCCTGATGGATAATGGAAATAAAGAAAGGAAAGGCACGGGTGACACAGTGCTCTCACAACATTTGTCAGGGGCATAGTTAGTTGGGTTAGGTATGCTTCGCATTCTCCACTAGAGTCACATATTGATCTGAATTAATAGTCATGCACTGTTGGTACTTTTCCAAGGAGCAACCCTTTGGAAGGGACTGGTGCTAATGAATACCTATGTTTATCCTGTGAATAATTATTTACACTGCCAGGAGAAAAAGAACCAAATACAGTTCTATACATCAGACACTCAAACTCTCCTCAGTTTAAGCCCTTCTACCTTACCTGCTTTTATTGGAGGCAAAATTCTGCAAAATTAGATGGATGTATTTATCTTATCTGAACCTAAGCTTTAGGAATAGCTAAATGACTGTTCTAAAAAAAATTGTCATTTTTTTTTTTCTTTTTCAGTTCACAGTTAAAAGTGTTTTCACTTTTGTTGCACATCTTTGTCTTATCCTGGCACATGAGCTAAATAACAGCCACTGTATGAAAATAAAAATCATTTAGGAAGACTTGATTTCAAACAAAATGAAGAGGCTAGTAAGAAGTGAGGGATAGAAGCCTTTAATCAGGCAGAATGACACTGAAAACTAACTTGATGTATGTTCACACTGTTAATTAGGACCAAGCTTCTGTCCAAATGAGAACTAAAATTTTCTGACCACCTAAACCTCTCTGCTTTCCTCCCCAGGAACCATCTCTGCTTGGAAAACCACCAGGAGGAGGCC
>PPHD01010619.1:0-19500 GCA_002909625.1 Bambusicola thoracicus
TTGAATAGCCTCAAGTAATATTCCAGGACAAAGGCCTTGATACTGTTTTCTTTGTGGAATGAAAAGAAAATCAGCATTAGAAACTTGAGATTTCTTGCAAGTATCAAATACCAGTATGAATAAGAGTTTCCTGATTCCATGCTTTAAGGATTAACAGTATTAAGTACTACAAAATAACATTTGTCATGTTTATTTTAGCTGTCTCAATCTGACAAACCACTGAACTTATAAATAGGGCTTGAATGTGGCTGTTTTCTAACACTGCTGTCAAATAGTGCAAAAATTCAAAAAAAATACATCGTTTGCCTTTCAAGGAAAATCCTAAGTATATTAAAAATATTAAATATAGTATTGCCTTCATTATCAATTGTGACTTTTGAATATGAAAGATGTGGCTGCATCTGTTATCAGTAATAATGATTTCAAGGTTTTGCTGTCATTTTGGTGTTCTAGCACCTACACTTTGTTTCATTATAAAGTTATCCTTGTGGGCCTTCTATCCACATAGAATATGTTTACTAGCCACCTAGTGCAGGCTGCTTTGGCAAAGAGCTGTGTATGTATGCAAGTGCCTGGCCAATCCAGATAGAGGGCAGGTGCCCGAAGAGCTAGACATCATGACATTGTTGTATTCTGATAAGTACTTCCAGTATATCTGTCATACTTATTATCATATATTTAAAAAAAACAAATTGCTTACTCTGGCCATAATTGCATGTAGTCCATGCTCTGATATGTAAAGTCTCATATTGTTCAAGTGAATTCCAGTGCTCATAAAGAACCTGGATGTCTGCGCAGTTAGAAAGAGAAACAAGTGCAATTTCTTAAGCCTCAGTACTATTCTTCAGCCACAGGTCTGTGAGAAGGATAAATTTGCATTTGTCCTATGAGGAACATATTTCAAATGAGTAACACTGGATGAGGTAGTTTTAACATGAGAGGTGAAATAAAAGTTCCATACTAAACAATACTGTTTATAGGCAAAATATTAAGGAATAAATTCATATTTATTATTTGACATATGAACAACTGTTAAGGTACAATAGTTTCCAAACACAGCCTTATTTAATTCTTATTCAGATATCAGACTAACTCAGTTGTCCGTATATTTGTCTGCAGCATGATTTGTGGGTTAATTATAGCAGGAAAATTACAATGACAAATATATAGACAAAGCAATATACATTATTCATATATGCAATAAAAACATCAAATGTATTGTCATGACTTATTGCAGTGCAATGCCTCATTGGCCAGATGATACACCAGATGTTTCCTCTCCTTTAGATTTGAAAAGTTCACATGAAGCAGAAGTCAGGTCCTGAGGGCAGGGGTGGAGTTTAATTATTTAAAGTTAAATGTGAAAATATTGACAATTAATAAACTGTTAAAGTCATGCTATTCATTCTCTGCTTAAGTCTTATTTTTCCCTATCTATCCTCTTAGAAGATGAAACAAACTGCTGAAAGACACTGTAGAGAAAGACCTGATAATGGTTTTGTCTTTCACTGGTCTCTCCACACTTCCTACTTTGACATAACTTGTATTTAAATTTAAAAGTGTAAAAGGATATATGCGTCTGACTATAGAATGTACTAAAAGCAGGATTATATTGTTTCTATGCAGCCTTTTCTTTGACCAAATAGAAAAAAACAAAAATAGGAAAATAAAAAACTACATTTGATTTTTAAGTATCAAAGACATATTAGCTCTCTGAATGCATCTGTAACCAGAGAAATACAAATAAAGAATAGTATAGGTAAAGACTTATTTCTTATCCTCCTATGCATAGGTCTTCCCTTTTATCTCCAAATGATGTAATAAATAAATAAATAAATAAAACCTGGGATCAGAATTTCAGACAGAAATACATGACTAAGGACTACATACACCAAAATACAGTTAAAGAATGAAGGAGCATGCTGCCAGGGTAGACAATGCACTCAAATCATGACTGACACAAGAGAACATTGCCGAAGCTTCCACTAGAAATAAAATGCTTCACTCCCTTTTGTTTTTGATATCCTTGTATAAGAACATGACCAGCTCTGCTCCCCTCCAACAAAGCAGCAGTGTCTTATTTCAATAAAACAGGCAGTGACCACCAGCTTTCCCATCAGCTCCGCAGATTTTTCACTGAATGTTTAGCAATACTCAGGGGGATTCTTCAAACCTGGGCCTACCCCAGGACTATAAAACCCTGAAACCCATAAGGATCCCACCTTTCCTTCTTGCAAGGGAGGAGGCAGAAGATGTCCAGCATAATCAGAGGTTTTACAGTTCTGAAGGGAACTGGAGGGGTGTAAACTGCAATTAGACCCTCGTGTACTGTTAAATTTTAAAAAGATAGTTCAGCAGGGTTTTCTGGGTCTCACAAGTGCCCTCATACACCCTTTACAGGCATCTCAAAAGGTTTGTCTGAAGAGATGGGGAACAGATCAGGCTGGCTTTCATTTTCTCTGATTCCTCTTGCCTGTCTTGAGCCCTGACAACATTAAAGCCTGGAAACTGCATAGACCACAACGGAAACTGTTTTAACACTGCACTCTGCTGTATAAAATATGGTACATATCTCTTCTATCATTTCTTTTGTGCAGTTTTCTTTAACCTCACTCTGTATGGTACCTCCTATGTAGAAAAGAAAAAAAGACAAGAAAGAAAAGTCATGGAACACATTTGTGTTCCGTCTTTCTTTAGACATTCAGAATGTATCTTCACTGTCCAAATGTGTGTTAGTAGACAATAGACTGAAGAACTGTGCAAAGCAAACCACAGACCAAAACCAGCTCTTCAGAATAACAGTTCTCTCTAAGGATGGGAGGAATTTCCCCCCCATTAGCTACACAGTTATCTACAAGAAGTTGCTTTTGATCTTCCTGATTGAAGTTCATCTCCTAGCTGTACTTCTCCCATTATATCTGCAGTGTATAATGAGATTCAGAGGAACTTCTATCAAACTGGAAAGCCTTATATATATAAGTCGTGTATATATACACACACGTCTCCAACATCTTTCATGAGAAACTAAACTTCGAAAAACAGAAAAAAAAAATATCCCGTGTCGCTGAAATTAAAGCGACACTTCTGAACACAAGGTGGCAGCACAGCAAGTATTATTCCTTCCCTCCAGCAATGAAAATTGTTGAAAACTTCAGAGTGATTTTAAAAATAATGTTCTGGAATGGCATTCCAAAAAAAAAAAAAAAAAAAAAAAGATGAAGCAGCAATTTTAAAAGGGGAGGAGTTTCCCCTTCTCTCGTGGCTAGTACTAAAGCTCTGAGGTCAATACTGAGTGTGTAGAATCATCATAGAATGGATTGGAAGGGACCCCAAGGACCATCAAGTTCCAACCCCCCAGCCACAGGCACGGCCACCAACCTCCAGATCTGGTACTAAATCAGACTGCTAAGGGCCCCATCCAACCTGGTCTTGAACATCTCCAGGGAAAGAACATCCACAGCCTTTCTGGGCAGCTTGTTCCAGCACTTTGTCACTCACTCTGTGAACTTCCCTCTTACATCTAATCTAAACCATCCCCTCCTGGAGCTTAAGACCACTTCCCCTTGCCCTGGGACTCTCTACTCTTGCAAAAAGTTGATTTCCCCTCCTGTTTGTAACCCCCTTTTAAATACTGGAAGGCTGCAATGAGGTCTCCTCACAGTCTTCTCTTCTCCAGGCTGAACAAGCCCAGTTCCTTCAGCCTGTCTTCACAGGGGAGGGGTACTCCAGCGCTCTGATCACATCTCTTCATGTCAGAGAGCCCATGGACCTCCCCCAGATAATATCTGCTCCAGGCTGCCTGTTAGCTGACCTGATCAATATGGGCATCTTGAGTCTAGCAGCACAGCTTTCACCAGAGGAAGTTTTTCAATACACAGAATAATGCTTAAAGGCTGGGAAGAAGCTACTACGGCAAAAAACTTTTTTATTGAATATTTGGTAGGTTTTTGCTCTATTGCCATTTGCCCATGGGTATAGAGGAAGAAGACTAGTCCATGAAATATAAACCGCACTCACTTTCAAAACAAACAGCATATTTTCCAGTACTTCTGATCACACTTGTAGATTTTCTTTGAACCCTACCCACTTTAATTTTCTTTTTAGCTGTAAGTACCAGAATTTAACTTTTTCACCCAGGTGTGATCCTAGGTACCAAAGAGTGGACTGAGATTCTCCACTCCATGCATCCAAGGGTCATTCTTGTTGAGAATGACTCTATCCATAGGAGATGTAAATAATTGCCATATGCAACAGGCTACTGGAAGAGATGAAAAGCCATAGCCTTAACATTTCATTAAAAGCTGTTTTTAAGGCCTACTACAATATACTATTATTATTAAGAAAATGTAATTGCAATGTAGCAAGAGTAACTGGAACAATGTCTGACAGCTCCCATAAGCAAGTACTGTCGCACTTCCCTTAGCTTCTTCACTCTTCCTCTTATTCCCACTCATCCCACCTAAGGTAGCAAGAAAATTCTTGAATCTCAACACTTTCAACTGTGTCCCAGATTCATTTTCTCCACATCTTTCTTGGCTCTGACAACAATTAGCCCAAGCTTAATTTTGAATATCTAGATTGTTCATTATTCATTCTGCTCCCATTTCGATTTGGGGTTGTTTGGCTCCCCAGACAGTCACATACAGCTAAATACGTATCTCGGCTATCAGATTATGAGCTAAATTATGTAGATGTAGCTTACTTCTTTTTTCCTAAAGAACTGAGTCTGCAGTTTACCAGAGTAAACTTGTTTGTTTCTCTTCCATAGCCAGGGCTGAAGGTAATCAAGTCTTCAGCTAAAGAATAGAGAAGTGATAAATAGACAAAGCAATATGTATCAGTGTTTGAAACTCATCTTCCAAAGCAATGGTAAGTTATGAATATGTGTTTTTAAATGGTTAAGATGCAAATAAACTAAAATATGTATAAGTGAAATATAATAAAGAATTTACCCAGTGAGAACTTGGTTTAAAAAATCTGTACTGTATTAAAGCTAATCTTACATGAAAGGAAAAAATAGAGTATGAAAAGAGGCATTTGAAATCAATGAATCTGCATATCAGAAAATTGTTTTTGTTTTTGTTTGTTTTTGTTTTGTTTTTTTACAAGATGCAGCTGTGCTAGTGGTAGAAAGAAGACGTTGTATCATGTGTATGACAAATTACTTTCTCCATTCTGTACCAAACGAAGGTGGGAGATGTTACAGTCATCTTAAACCCTGGTTCCCCTAAAATCTGACCAGATCTGATGGTGAAAGAGAAGCATTTCTGCCCAAGATTATTCCTACCTGACTAATGAATCTCATTTCAAATTAAAGCCAGAGAAACACAATCTGTTGTAAGGACCTGAATCCAAGGCCACAGCGCCCACAAGGATTCAAAGAGGTTTATATTAGATGTTCTGGTTTTGGATTAACTCTGATTTCAAATGTGAGTAACTCTAATGTACCTCATGTGACTTGGTACATAAGGGTTCCTCCCAGTTTTGACCCAGTTGTTATTGGAGAACTAGTTTTTCAAGCTGTGAAATCGACTTTATAGCAGGGCCTTAAAACCTTGGCAGTGCTTTTGAATGACAAATCCAAACCTTCTCTGAAATACATTTCAGCTATGTGACCCTGATTTAAGTTAAAATTCATAGACTGTTAATTAGCATGTGGAACAGGAAGCTTCTAAATAGCTCACCAGCTATGTATTTGGCAGGCAGTACACCAACACTTGAAGTGTGGTTTAAAAAAAACACTTTTTTTTTTTTTTACATCACTGAAAGTTTAATAAATATTTATTTCTTCAGGGACCTCCTATGTTAATGAAACCTGTCTGCTCTTGTTTGAATCTCTGAAACTCAGGTTAAATAGTAATGCTGAGGTAGCGTCTCTGAAATTACACCACTAACAGCCGAGCAAATACAGAGCATAAGTGTTTTTTGTGTCTACTTAACAGCTTTTATGTGTCCATTAAGTGCTTGTTTTCTGTTTTGTTAATCATTCCAACTCTCACAATAATTAGACCAAAGAGGAAATCACAATCTCAAATGCTACCGTTTCTCTGGTTCTCCAGAGTTGAAAGGAGGAAGCAGGATTAGATGGCTTTCTCAAATGTTATTTTTTCTGTTGCTAATCATGCCAAAATCACATTTCTGTGCACATTAAACAGTTTGATAGCCCATCAAAAAATTGTGTTTAGTAGGAAGCAACCCCATCCACTGTAAGATAATATTAAGTGGCCTAAACTGCTATTTCACCAGTGCTATCATTTTTTAAGACCTTGTTCTCTGTCCTCTAAACATGTACAACTATTGGTCCCACCATTTACAAATCCACCTCTTAACTTTCCAGCCCTAGAATGACATACCACACTGCAGAACAACTTGGCAATCTGATACCACATACAGCAGAGTGCTTTTAGTGCCAAAAGTCACATGCCAGGAGAAAGGTCAAAGTCTCAAGCTGAAAGGGGTCTTGCTCAGTCAGCTCAGACTGCTCTTTATAGCAGACTTACTTCCAATGCAACACACCTCTCATCTTCAAATCATGCTTTAAATGGATCATGAATTTGCACTTCCGTGTTTCAAGTCAATGCCTGAATGTTTTTTGATACTGAATCTTAGCTAGATAACCCCCTGGGGGTCTCTTCCAACCCAATTACTCTGTTATCCTATGAGTGTTACTGAAAGAGAACCTGCAACAGCTTAGCACCATGGTCATTCCTCATGTTCATGATAGTTATGTGTGTTCCTCTCATCACATGACCCATATAGATGCATTCACCAGGACACAGGAAATGCAGAAGCCTGCTGCCATATAAAAGTGTCCCAGTGTGAGATAGTAAGCCAGGCTTGGACACTCAGAATACTGTCGTCTTTTCAATTCTATTTCCAGCTTTCTACTATACTGCTGCAGTTTTATTGCTTCTTTCAACAAAAACTTTGTGCAATAGCAGATTCTGGGAGTTTTAAAAATCTAGCCTCTTCAAAGCAGTATTGATTACAGTATTATTCAAGTTCCCACAGTCCTAGAAGGCATCACAAATCCTGGAGATGCAGCTTCATTTACAGGGCCTTTTGTCTAAAGTGGGAGAAACACTCAACTTTTACTCCCTGCTCCATAAGAAACACTTCTTCTGGAGTTGTAAGGCTCCTGAGACACCTTAAGTGAGAATGGAAGACATTCCAGGAGTGCCAATGGAGAATAAAAAGACTGAAAATAGTCACTAATGGGAGGTTTTTGTTCCAACAGTTGTACATTGTGGTTCTTGGCCAAGCCAGCTTTAAGGGGTGTAGGTGATACCTCATATTCTCTGCTTAGAAAACTGTACTCCTTTTATTCTGGATACATTTTTATTATTTTATTTTATAATTTTACTCTGGATAAATGCATAAGCCTGCAATGTTTGTTTGTCCAGATTGCAAGAAATCTAGAGTCTCAGTATTTACTGATTTTACAATTTTAATACCACATTCTGTTATAGAAGAATGCCTGTCATCTCAAGTATTGATCATCTACCACTTCCTGAATTTCAAGCTTTCCATCCTAAGTGCGCATCTCATTTGATTTATCCAGACTATGGAGTACACTTGCTGCATATTTTGCATGCAAGTTGTGAGGAAGTACACAAGGAAGAAGTATCCAGACTAACTTATCAACATACATTCAAGAATTAAACTGAAATTTAAGGCTTGAATTCACCTCTCTGAACTATCTAGCAGACCTAACCCCTATTCTTTCCTTCCCACAATGCTAAATAAGATTTCATATACATAAAGGTAATAAAATAGTAGTGGTGAGATTCACCCAGCAGACAAATTACTAATGCCAATCATCAGAACAGTAGAGAAGGAAAATTAGATACTTTTAATGAGCTTTACCCTGCAGGTAGAAGTAAAGAATTTAGCATACATTTCATAACAATGAGAGAGAGTGTAGATAACTGTTTTTCAATGTACGATTTACCATTTACTATGATGATTGTTTTCTTTTTTTTTTTTTCCACTAGGGAAAAAATTCTAAATCATGCAATCCATTTCACTGCCCCATTTCCACTAGGATCAAGTGATACATGATGGTGTCATAGTGGCACTTTAAGTAGGACTTTCAGTTCTTCCTGTGGGAAAGCAGCAGAAGAATGATACATACCAGAACCTCCCATACCAGATTGTCATAATTTCTACTCCAAGCACTACATATTTATTTCACAAAGCGATGATTCTTGTTCAAGATAATTTACCTAGATATGGTAAACATGAAAAGCAACAATAAAAGCCCTGTTGTCAGAAAACATACGAAAAGAGACACGATTCTGATGCACAGACTCTTTTTCTTACAGTTATCAAAACACACAACACATTCTATCTGCAGACCTTATGTATTTATTACTGAACCTAAAACTGTCTACAGCATTCTTATCCTATTTTATAGGTGAAGAATTGTAGATACCAAAATGTTACGTCCAAGTGACTGCAATGCTTGCAGGGCAACATCTCTCTTACATAAAAATTTCAAGGTAAAAATATTTCTCATGCCACATACCTAGTGCTTTGCAATCATAACTGTTTTAAATTAGTATCAGTTACTCAGTGTGGTTGTTTTATTAGTAAACATAGTATATATAACCAAGATCAAGATAATTTCAAACCAGACTTCAAGAAAAGCTCTAACTTTCAGCAAGAACTGACTAAAATAACTATTGCAAAAATAATCACAATCAGAAGGAACTCGCTCTCTGCACAAGAACAGGAACCACAAGGGACAGCAATACGTAACTGGAAGGGGACTATGTCAATGAAAGGAACAACCCAGCTATACAGGCTAACTATGTGTACCACTGCTATCTGAATATATTCAAATGCATATGGTTTCTATAATATTAAGAAATCAGCAACCCTGGATACTAAATTATCTGTCAGTTTAGTGTATAGGTACAATGCATTAAATATTGTGCATTAAGATGACTGAATCAACCCAAATTGATCTGTAAAATAGATTTTTCAAAATGAATAAGAAAACATCAGCAATCATACTGGTATTTTAGAAATAAATACCTTAATGAAGGGAGGAGGAACAGCTAGACTTATTGTTCTTCCAAAGGTAACCTACGTTTCTCCCTCAGTTTTCAGGGAAAATCCCTTTTGGCATCACTGTGTCTTCTAGATGGATCAAATTTTTTATTTATTTATTTGGGGAAAATAAATGGCTACCTGTTACAACGGTAAAAATGACAGATGTTTGCATTTCATTCCATCATAGTGTACACTGTTAGATTGTGCATTTGTTTTAATAAGGAATTTCATTTCAGAATCTCTTTCCATATACAGGACACTGTGTCAGTCGTGGATTTCTTAATGCACATGGCTGACAACCATTTAAAAATTCCCTTGTTCACTAGTCCATGCAAGCTTCGATTCAGAGGTCTAAATGTATCCCTATTAAGGAAAAGTACTTAAGCATGTGTTTAATTCCCAAAGTCCCAGGCTCAAATGCTTTCTGCAGTAGAGTTGTTGTAACTGTAATTGTCTAAGGAGTCTGTTTTCCAGAACAGAGGTGTTTTTTTTCTGAATAAAGGCCACAGCTCATTTTAGAAATATGTGCCTTTCTTACTGAAATAAATGGCACACTGTTAGAGCCAATGCTCCCACAGTTGTGCAAAGTGACTACACGTCAGCAGCAGTTTAGTCCCTGTGCTTGCTCCTTGCAACAACACAGTAACGAGGGATTGTTCATGAATTGAGAATCTTCGTGTTTTTTTCCCCTCCATGTCATCTTTTGTCTTGATTGCACAGTTTTGAAATGAAAAAAAAAAAATCTACATTCTTAGCTCTCAGATTTCACTGGATTTCAGTGAATCTGGGAAGAAGTACAATTCTATGGAATGCCACTAGTCATTGTTAGTTTAAGATGAATATAAAAACATTTTAGAGCTAAATTGCCTTTTTCAGAACAAATGTTGCATCATTTTCTAACTATAATTTCTATTATTTAAGATTACAACTCAGGAACCTGAAAGCCAATTTTTTTATTATTATTTTTAAGTTGCAGTAAAAAAACTCCACATTAACAGCATAGTTTCTGTTCAAAGTTCTAATTTCCATTGGGTTTTTTGGTTTTCAACTCTATAAATCCTAAATGTGCCTTTCATTTAATTTTTTCCACACTTTAAGTACATCTGTTCAACATTTGGATCATGAAATACTAGGAAGTATGCTCTGAAGAAATATTCACTTTACTTGTCATCCTACAAAGAAAACGCAACAAATCTGTATGAAAGCTTTTCTTTTCAGTAGCTCACGCTTAACCAGCTAACTCCCACACTTACTAAAAACACATCTGTAATTCACTTGGCATGAGGATAGTTCTATGCCTGAAACATTAGATAGAAAATGGGTTCCCATTTCCAGATTCTTAAAATGATAAATTAAACAATAAATAAAGTATTAAAACAAAATTATATATATTTATTTGAATAGAAATCGCTGTACTTTCCTAACTCTCTCAGCAACTCTCTCGCATAAACAGCATAGTATTTCCTCTTTGCAGCATCAAACTCTATCCTGGGAGGAAGGCATTGCTACCTATTAAAAAAAAAATCTTCTGTTAAAATCCAGGGAATAATATTGCAAATGTCCTAAATGTTAGTGGGAGCCACACTATTTCAGATGAATGAGAATGCAAAATAGCAATAAATATACTGTACTCTTCATAAAATATATCATGTCATCTCTTCAGCAATCTACTCCAAATTGCACCAAGGGAACAAAAAAAAATTGAGCTGTTCTGGTATAAATTCTGATTTCAAGTGCGTGTGACATCAGTATAAGTTTTAGGAGCTGCTTCTCCAGTTACATGACAGAACAGCAGAGTTCAGTGTCTGGCCAAGACCCCAGCTTTTCTGAAGGTTGACAACGCAAAATAGAGCGGGGTACAAAACTACAAGCTAAATATTTGCACTCCATCCAGGCTGATAATACTTGCTGACCAACAAAGTACAGAAAAGTTTTCCCTGTAAAGTTTCTACACCTTCATTATGGCTAAAATTTAAGGCTTCTTAGATCAAAATAACCGCAGTGCCTCCCTCCAAGTGAAAACTGCCTGCTATCCATAAGAGCCACTGGAGTTCTCCAGAGACATTTCTACCTAGTCAGTGAGATGACCCAGTATCTTCTGACAACCTCTTTTTTCCTCCAAGTACAGCACCTGCTTGCACCAGGCTGATTACCTATGTACTCAGGCCTTAGAAATACGGAGATGAAGGATGGAACCATGTACCTACTTGAAGTTTCACAAGGACTCTTCAAATAACTGCATTTATTGGTAGGTGTTACTCAGCTGCTAGACCCCAGCAAAGACCACAGGTTTTGTCATAACAGAAAAGTCACACTGAGATTGCAAGGTAACAGAGGAAGCTAGAGTACCTACCCATAAAATAAGGAAATCCTATGTTCTCTGGCAGAACAACTTGATGAGACCTTATTCCTCTCCAAATACCTGAAAGCCGATTGCAGTGCACCTCACAGGTGAGGGGACAAGGGGAAACGGCCTGAAGTTGCTTAAGAGGAGATTTAGGGTGGATATCAGGAAACACTTCTTTACAGAAAGGGTTGTTAAGCACTGGAATAGGCTCCCCAGAGTGGTTGTTGAGTCACCAACCTTGGGTGTGTTTGAAAACCACTTGGATGTGGTGCTCAGGGACATGATTTAGTGGTGGGTGGTTAGAATTAGGTTAATATGATTTGGTTGCTGTTGGACTTAACGGTCTTGAAGGTCTTTTCCAACCTGAGCAATGATGTATTGCTGATTCTATGATGTATTGAATGCTTGTATTGATTCTATGATGTATATGGCAGCACCTGTGAATTGTCTCTAGCTCTCTCTTGCCTGAAGCAAGTCATCTATATCATCATGCTGTATTTGCAGCAACTTTCAGTAGTGGAAAATAGGCAACTGTGTGTTAGAAATAGCAAAAGCAGTTTTCCCAATGCTCTCCATTATATCATTTTACCACTAGAAATTGCTGCTTTCTTACTGGAAAAGATGAACCTCACCAAGGAAATGAAATTTGAGGCTGTATGAGTACCTGGGGAAAACATAGTTCTCTTATCAAGAAAAGTACATTACTGTACAGTTTAATATTAAAATTAGAAGAAAACAAATTTCCTTTAAATTCTGAGTTTCCAACATCATACAAAAACATTTAAATTTCCCCCTCCTGGATGCAAAGCTGAAGTAACATATACATTGCTTTATTTTGATGTGCATGTGTAAGTGCTCATAGTAATAAGAGTACATGCTTCAAGCCCAGTACTAAAAGTTGCCTGCTTCTAGCACATATTAGAAGTAGAATACATCAAAATGAATTTGAATAGTTCTTTCCCAAAGATTACCAAGAATACTGTTGGATTGTGGATACTTGTTCAGAAGGTGGATTCTGAGCATCAAGGTTTATATTCTTCATTGGATTTGGCAATACCATGCATTTAAAAGTGATAATTTTCCCTAGTCTCCTTTTCCAATTATGTTGGCCTCTCTGGGTCTCTTATTAAAATTACTCTATCCATTTCTTAGCTTATAAGAAATAGGATTGTTTTTGGATAGAACTGGTAAGAAGTGCTGGAAAGTCAGTAATCTGAATTCCCTAAGGGAAATAAAGTTTGCAGACAGCTATTGCTCTTATGGGAGATAAAAAGGTTTAGATATGAAACTATTTTCATAATATGCCACCAAGCATTGTACACTCTGTAGCATGGGATACTCTATTGCCAAATGCAGCCTGGGAAATAATGAAGAAAACTCTGAAAGGGTCAAAGAAACTGCTCTGGAGGGGTTCCACAAAAGCTCAGGAGTCTATTCATCTGCCTCCTATTTAAAATATCTGTATTCTACTCCCAAGAGATTACACTTCTGGCACACTCCCTCAAAAAAGTCATTCACTTATCTACTTTATGAGAACTGGCTTTATATACATGAAGGTCTAGAAAAAGTCTTTATCTACTTTATCACATCCTCAAAGCATACACTTCAGTCTTTGAGTGTCATTATTCCTGATAGTAAACTTTCAGGAATCTGTGTATTTATATAAAAAAATCCTAGAATTGTCTATACTGGTCGAAGTGCCACATTGTAGAAGAGCAGTAAAAGCTGGGGAAAAAAAAGTCATCCAGAAGTGTCTACTCACACGAACCAGCAGTAAAAATGCTAATTTACTTCTGAAAAAGGAGAGGCATATGGGCAAACAGCGCAATGTAGGAACTATTTAGGACCGCTCAAATGCCTTAACAATTTTCCGGAATAAAAGATCTCTGGATGGTATAACCCTAAGCAGCTCATACTGAATTTCCACCTGATGTTGTTCTTGCCCAAGTTCTTTTCCCTTTGGCCATTCTTTCTATGGAAGCGAAGCCACCTAGGTGGGAGGTCTGCTTAATTTATTATGCAAACATTTAGAAAGTTACAGGTACAGTCTGTACTGGTACTTGGTGAGCCAACACTCACACCACTTCATTGAAAGTACAAACATTTTAATAGTCAATATTTAGCTTCACAAAAATGTAATCTTAGTAATTTTCTTGTGTTCCTTATTGCTTCAATTTTCTGTTACCATTTAGCCCCCAATACCAAAAGTTTCTGGATTACAAATTACTGAAAACCACAACATTTAATGACATTAAACTCACTAATTTTTTTTTTCCCCTGCAAAGTTAAACATAGTATAAATACTTTTAAAAAATTTTTATTGCACATTTTATGCTTTGAGAAGCACTGAAAGTACATGGTTTCCAGCAAACACACGTGACTCTGACAAATGAAAACTGCAGTTAGGCTTGTAAAAAGCATATTATTTTTAAAGCCCTAACCCAATGTAGCGGAAAAGTCTTGTATGTCTTTACCTCTTTTATAGGAGAATATTAAGTGCAACCCCAACCCTTTATAACAATGTATCATCTGTTTCAAATTGGAAGGAAATCAACTCTCTAATATGGTAAAATAACATATAAGTTAATTTTCTAATTGAACTCTCTGGTCTTGGACTGCTTGCAATAAACCTTGACAATCTGAGACCTAGGCAAGCTGTGGTACTTTGGAGAATGGATTGCATGTTACTAATTATATATAGTTGACTATTTCCACCAGCATAGAGAGCAGGCAGTTGCTGGCATGCTCACCATTCAGTGCAAAGAAACGTATTAATGCCACCTTATGGTTGTGAACTAAATTCCACAGTAGTCAGGAAACTCTAAACCCTGGATCTCAAAGTAATTACAGCTCAGCAGCATCTTCCCATGTAGTATTATAAATGAGCTAAATACTTAACAATAATTACCAACAGCATATGCATGGGACAGGACTTCACAGACACAAACTTTGAGCTTTTCTCCTCCAGACATCATTAATGGAAAACCACTACAGCATTCAAGTGTTGGTGAACAGGCAAGATTTGGGTTGACATTTTGGGAAAGAAGAGTTCATAACACTAATTATAGTCATAGGGTTATATTATGTCTACTCAAACCTGATCTTCTGAGCAATGAGGAAATGCATGGCACCTTCTTCTACCCTGATTTTTTTTTATTATTATTATTGGATAATAATAGTTATGAGAACTTCACCACAATGTGCAAGAAGCTATACACATACATTAGACAAGCTGTAATTTAGGAGGTTTAAAGTACTGATTTTCAAAGATTTTGACATAAAAATTCTCCAGAGATAAGGGTTATTAGTACTCATCATATCTGACAAATAGAAGAGCAGTATTCAAGTCATACAAGGGTGAAAACAAAGTAATCCTTTCTGGAAGATCATTCCTATCTTCATTCAACAACCATCCAAGCTGTAAACAGCACTACCTCATGAGATGCTCTCATCCATGCATTGGAACATCCCTTCAAGAGAAAGCTTCCAGCAATAGAATTAGCCCTATAACTACTGATTACTTGTCAAGCACATATGAAAATTAAGTTTGGTTTGAAGGAGAAAAACCACATTCAAAATTGTTACACTGAAAATAATAACACACATATGCAAGTTACCTTCTGTAGAGCTGAAAAGTAGAAACTTTATTTTACCTCCAAGCTACAGTGTTAACTCTGATAATAGCCAATATACTGTTATACTGTGATAATAGCTGATATACTGTTATCAATAAGTCCTTTAGTAAGCAAGAAAGATCTCATTAATATCATATGTAAATATAGAGAGGCTCACATGGGCTTACTACCATAGCCCAGATCTAGAAGGTGTTGCGTTTTTTGGTTTTGTTTTTTTTCTTTTTGAAATCAGTGATCTTTAGTTATATCGTGGTCAAGATCTAGTATCAGTTTCTATTCCAGCATCGATGTGACAAATCTAGACTTCAATGGTGGGCTTTTAACAAGCTTCAACCATGAGAAGAATGCCTTTAATATAATGTGAGTACGTCAGCTTGTACTACATAAAGTTTGGTTTTCCAAAACAAAACTCATGCTTTCTCTGCAAAAATGAGACTGTCCCAGAACTAGTCCAATAAAAATATGAAAGAGTTCAATGATACAGCTGGTAATCTGCTCCATTCTTCTGAATTTCCTATTGTGGTTCAAAACAATTACCTCTATTTTGCAAGAGATATACACAAAATTTATTACTTCTTCATCCAAATAAAGAAAAAAAGATGATTAGGGTTTTTTTTTAATAAAAAAAAAATCTCACTGCTCTCTTCAATTCTCTTCAGAACTGGTCTCCTGAAACCCTAACTTCTCATAAAGCTAAGTAAAACAAAGTATGATTTTAGTTGGATAGGCAAGTAGAAATATTCCTTGAAAGTGAAAAGAAGAAAGTAAGTATTTCTCGGCATACCACCCCTCTTAGTTCAGTTAACCCTTAAATTTTATGGCAGACAGCAATGCTGAACAGTAAGATTGTCCATACTGAGGTTTGAAATACACAAAGGAGAATCAAGCCGCAGTGGTACAGAATGGGCTTCTGCATTCATACATTCAGAGATTTGTACTTTTAAGTCCATGAGGGTATTCAGAAACTAGTTTGTCATTCATTTGGTCAGTTTACCACTGAGATTAATTTAATAGACATCTAGAGAGATTTTACTTGCAAGCAAAAGTTTAAGGCATTTGAACAAGCAGCTCTAACCTGCCCCTCCAAGTTGGGCTGTGATTAAATTGAATAAACCCAGTAGAAGGCTTGCATCATTTCACTACCTCTGAAACAACTTCTAGCCCCTTGGCTGAAGCTACTAGGCCTTCCGCCTTTGCTGAACATGCACGTAGGTGAACACAGTCAATGAAACTGGAAAACATCAAGGTAAAAGTAATGTTCAGATTCCAGTTTCATTTTTAAAATGTGTGAATGATGGAATAATCCTCATGATTATTTTTTTTTCCTTTCTTCTCTAGAACTTTACATCTTAAAATTCAACATGAATCATACTCCTTTCCTCAAAATTCAGAAGTGGCTCTGTTAACTCAAGTCTGGGATAGCGGATAGGATAATATAGAACAGCACACTGATGTGGCTGTCTTTATTAATAAAAATATATATATAACTGCAGACTACAGCCAACACAATATTATTTACAGTCAACATAAACAACATCTCTGTTTTGAAGAGCAGTCAATAATATTGCCACCCCTCACCTCATTAAAAAACCAACAAAAGCCATACCATACCAGTATGGAAGTACAAATATTAAAGGGATTCACTAAGGAGTTGAAAACCCATTTGCATCATATCATTAGTAACTTCGTGGTTTTCACCAGACCCACAAAAGGGCTCAGAGTGCTCAGAAAGAAGGATCTTCTTTCCAAACCCAGAAATTTCCACAAGTTACAAAGAAACCACAGAAATGTCTGCCCTAATGCTTATTGAGAAGAAGCACATAAGTCAAGCTCCGTTTTGTTCTTAGAAAGGTAATTTTGTCACCAGTACCAGATTTTGACTGTCACAAGATGCAGATGAGTAGTCAAAGCTGTTACTGTCATCAGCAATGTCTTTTAGAGATGCAGTACAGACAGTAGTGAGGTCAACTTGGTTGCTCATGTGGTAGCACCAGATCTCTACCCTACTGGGTCTACATTAACAGTCCTTCTATATCTAGTAATCATAAGCTTAGCCCCCTAAAAGCGTAGGGCTAAATTTAGCACAGTACAGCATTCAGAAACAGTAACTGCAGTAAGGTAGGGAACATCAGCAGGAACATACAGTTGGAGAAAGGAAAACAAGAAAGTGTTAGTTGGCTTAACATATCAAACAGATGGAAAACAATTCTTTTTCATTAAGCATTGTAATTTGGTAGGTCACCTCTGCATGAAAATTTCTCTTTTTTTTTTTAAATGAGGGAAAACTGATGCTGGTGTACCCATGGCTGCAAACACAAATAAAATTAAGTTGTGCCAAAATGGAAGGACAGAACAGTCTACGTGCAGAGCCAATCATAATGCACACCAGTTGTGACCCCCGATGAAGAAAAGCTGCAGTTCAAGAGATCAACTAGAGTTTAAAATTTTATTGCTTGAGATTTTCTTTAAAAGCCCTGTTTAACTTGACAATTTCTCTTCAGTGACAGCCTTAATATCTATACTGAGGCTGCTGTAGCAATAACCACATACAGAAAATTGAATTTTAAATGCACTTCCAATGAAAAGCAATTTATAAGGCATCTTGAGGCGAATCTTCAGTGAGCTGTACAGAGTATTAGCCACCTGAATTGCATTAGCATCAGTAAGAAACCTCAGCTAGATCTCTGCCCACTGAGCTAAAAAAATCTATCTGAATGTATTGAATCATTGCTTTTTAAATGTGGCTTAAGAAAAAAAAAGTTCCTACTAGAAAAATGAGAGCGTATAGTGGTTGCAGACAATCTGATCTAAGAGGATCTTGTTAGTACTTCACATATTAGGTATGTGTGACTCAACAGATGTCCTTAGATTAAGGTGTAACAGCAGCACAACCAAGTATCTGTCAGCAGTAACCTCCACTGTTTACAGCCTATAAGAATGAGCATTCTTACAGAATACTCACAAATAGCTTTGACAGTGAAGTAAACCTCAGACAGGGCAAAAAGCATCTCTGGTCATTATAGCCGGTTCTGTTCTGCAATGACACATCTTTTATCCTAAAAGCACATAACCACACTTTCTGCATCCCAAAAACATGTTCAGACTAACCTTTTCAAAGTCTTCCTATGTGCAGTTTTCACAAACTTCTAGCATTTTAGAAATAATAATAACAATAAGGGAAAGACCCAGGTCCACTGGTACAATCATTCTTTTCCACACTGCAGTAGCCAAGTAGAATTTTTGAGATCTGTATTTATAAGTATACAACCAAGAACTTAAAAGTGGGAATCCAAACACAGCCATTTCTCAGTGAAAAGTTCAGTTTTAATTTCTGCCATTAGAGAATGTGGGAAAATATAGTCTAAATTAATCGATTTTTGTCTAGATTAGGCATTCTAGTGGGGCAAGATGGTCAAATGGAAAGACTTTTTAACCTCTATAAACATATTCACCACAGAATTCTTTCTAACTCACAGAGCATGGAAATCATGAGGTTTTAACTTTCCTTTTAAAAGCATTCAAAATACACAAAATACTGAGCTTTTATTATCCTAGGGATCCTGTGACTTTCCTAACTGATAGATGTTATTGCTCAAAGAGAAAGTCACAATTAAAAAAATTTTGAACTGAAATTCAATCAGTATGTTGACAGAACTTCAGTATCCTGTTCAAGGTGTAAAACATCCTTATTACTGACTCTCTCAGTAATATCTTAATGACTTTCAGACACAGCTTCTATCTATTTACCTAGATGCCTATGGACTAAAGACAACAGAATCAAAGAAAAAAGTTGTTAGATCATTGCATGTGTTACAATTACTTATCTTTTTAGTTTGGAATAAGAAATATACTCCAACCTCTGTGGTCAGCTCAAATGATTACTGCTTATTTGAATGGAGGAATGAGAGAAGTATAGAATACAACTGTCAAGACAAAAAAAAAAACTTGAAATAGTTTGATAACAACTGAAAAGGGAGAGTATGTAGAAAGGAACAACTCTGTTGACTACAAAGCACAGGTGATTGAACTGATGAAAGAAAATATTTAGGAAAACTAAAATCAGATCATAAGAAATCACTCCTGCTATTGCTCAGCACATCGCACATTCTACAGCCTGAATGACCTACCTATCTATAATACATTCTCTATATTTCTACTTTTTGATCTATTTCTCACAGTTATAAATTGGAACCAAAGAGAAACCTCACCCCCCTTCTCTCTACATGAACACTGTCATTTGAAAAACTGAAGTGGTTCTTATGTATTACCCTGTTTTCTTCTCTACACAAATAAATGAATATATATATATAATATACATAATATATATTATACACAAGTAGTGCTTTCAACTTCTTGCCTCTCACCAGCTGAACACAAGAAAAACCCTTATCCATAGGCTGACATACAGTACTCAACTGAGTTTAGCTCCATCCAGCACAGGGTCAAGGTAGAGAAATAATA
>PPHD01010620.1:0-19500 GCA_002909625.1 Bambusicola thoracicus
TGTGGCAGGCCTATTGGACTTGAAGCAGGTTAATGGCATCTCAGTTAGCACTAGCACAAACTAACTGCAAGTAGTCTGTCTCAAGGCAGCTTCCAGATTGCCCTTTCTGACATTTGTTAAATTGATAGCTTACCTGGTTGTCTTCAGGGCACTGGACAGAAGGCAAAATGACTTGGATCAGCATTTTATAAGTTGGTCTCGAACACACAACTTTTCATTTTGCTTAGGAGCTCTTAATTCTTACAGTAACCTTAAAGGAACAGAGCTTAAAGCCATCACCCTGAAAGCAGTTTTAGCTGAAGGCTTCTTCGGTTGTACAGAGGATTAAGGGTAACAAATTAATTAGTAACTCCTTTCTAATTGTATCAGATTCAAATAAAACAAAATATTATCATATA
Organism: Bambusicola thoracicus; assembly: GCA_002909625.1. NCBI lineage: Eukaryota > Metazoa > Chordata > Aves > Galliformes > Phasianidae > Bambusicola > Bambusicola thoracicus. The sequence continues at coordinate 399 of PPHD01010620.1, forward strand.
TAGTAAACAACGTTCCTACGTGGAGTTCTGTAACCGTTACAGAATATAATGTGCTCCTATGAGGAAGTGAACTGCTGAGATCTTTCAGAAAAGTGGAATTGCTTGCTGAAGGCCTAACCTTGGCTGTTTCTGCCAGAGAGTTGTTTGCAGCGGCTGATACTCTGTAGCAGTTTCTTTTGACAGTGATGCTATTCTGTCACCTACATCTGTAGCTGTTAAAGTGATTTGGTGAAGTATTGCTTGCCCCAGTGAAATACAACTAAGAAATAGAACTACAGTAAGCTGGAGGAAGCATATGCTGACAGAAAACTGACTGCTGCTTGTCACAATCAGTAGTTGGTGAAGAATGTGCCGATGCTTGCTCTTTCTCTGCCTAATGAGTAAAAAAAACCAGCGGATGTTTTAACTTATCTTTTGTTTCCAGGAGTTTGGGAAGGTCTATTGTATAATTCACGAGACCCATTATTAATAATAATACGTAATTAACTTTTATGAAAAGCTTCACAGTTGCATAAGAAAGATTTGAAGCCAGAGGAACCACTGCATCATCTAGTCTGACCTCTAGTATGAGTCCTTAAAATTGTTGAGACTGATAGTTTGAATTAGACAGCACTTCAGTACTGAGTGTAAGGGAATGAACTTTCATTATTACGTAGGAGAGAGGGATTGAGGTGGGAGAGAGAGGATTGAGGACACATTCCTTGATTAGGAAGCAGAGGTAAATTAGATGATTTTCTTTTTTCATTTGAGGGGGGTATTTGTGGCTAGGACATGCACTGACAGCACAAGTCACATTTTATTTCATGGTGTGCTGTCACCAAGCTTGAGGCCTTTTATTTGGATTACAGGTAATGACTTATTGGAACTCCATCTGTGTAGAGCATCTTCAGTTCTGTTCAGCTGGGTTTTCATCGGTTATTTTCTTTATATGCAGGAATTAAAGTATTTGTGGGTGAGATTTCAGTAAATAATGTGAGCATAGGGGAACTCTATGCAGTTCTCAAATTTGGGATTTCTCAATAAATGCAGGTATTTTTTTCCCGTGGTTTGTTGTCCGTAGAAATGCAGGTCAGATGAAGATTAGGTTGGTAACACTTGAGGAAAATACAAGAACCTAGGGCAGTGGCCCAGGAAAGGTTTAGGCAGAGAAAAAAATTGGATGGCAGCATCAGATAGTCAAGTTTGGGTCCTGGGTTTAAGCAACTGAAGAAGGTATTGTGCTTTACTAAAATGCAGTTATAAAAAGATTTGTAGCACTATTATTAGGCCGAGACATAGAAAGCTAACTTGATAAGGGCTATTCACATTGAAAAACAATTACGGAATTATTTATATTTGAACAAGTTTTTTGTTTAGAACATAATTCTGCAGTGTGACTAAGTTTGGTCTTTAAATGGAAGCCTTAATTGTCCTCATTGACCAAAACCTTGAGCTTCTGCTTTAGCTGGAAGAATGTATCTTGATGCCATTTTTGCTGTTCCATAGTTGTCTGTTACGTAGTTTGTACTTTGCCAACTTTTATTATAGTTTTGCTGTTTTGACTAATTTAGATTAATTTTGTTTTGTTCCTTTATTAAAAATCAAGTTAGAGCAATTAGCTGAATTTGTTTAGCCAGCGTTTCCTTCTGGTTCGGCATGGTAAGTATTCATCATTCAGTAATTCATTGCCAATTGTGGACATTTTGTTCACAGTTTTAGCGAGATGTGAAATGAAGGAATGGATTTGAAGTGTAACGTAAACAATTAAAAGATTCAAAGCTTAAGTGAGGCAGGAGCTGGGAAACACCTACAGTGCGAGATCAAACTTTTGATCCTTGTGGGTTTGGATTTTTTATTTTTGAAAATACCAAGTATTTGTATACAGTAGTCTGGAAAACCTGCATGTTTTGTTGAGCAATGTGTGTTTTAATGGAAATTTTTCTGAGTTATTTTATTCCTTTTGCAGGCTGAAAATATGTCTCCAGTTCTGTTTTCTTCCATAAGCGTGGTCACCTTCATCTTGTATTACGTGCCTAGATGTAGTAACACTGATGTTACCTCTTTGTGTTTCACTCTATGCTCTGTAGGTTTTTTTTCCTTACCCGGTAATTTATTGTGTGAAACAGCTGTATATTTATTGCTTTCTTAACATGATGAGCTTTTTCGAAATGCTCTAGGTGCTTATTCTATCCTCTTAGGAAATTGCAGTACAGCAACCAGACATTGTACCATGGAATCCCTATTAATGTTAGCTGTTGGTTTTGGTCTAAGTCATTGTTCTGTTTGTTCTCTGTAAACTGTAATATGTGTAAACCTGAGTTTTTATGTATTTATTTCAAACAAGGCTTATTTTCATAATGGAAGCTGGAGTACATATCATAAACTGTGCAGTGAAATGGCATTAACGCAAGATGAAATGCTGATATGACTGTTGTGTTTTAAAATGCTTTTGTTTTCATGACGTGAGTTAAAAAATGAACAGAAAACCTTCCTTAAGTATAATATTTCTTTTATTACAGGAACCAAACAACTTAAGCATATCTTGTTGAAAGATGTGGACACCATTTTTGAGTGTAAATTGTGCCGGAGTCTCTTCAGGGGATTACCAAATTTAATTACTCATAAAAAATTTTATTGTCCTCCAAGTCTTCAGATGGATGATAGTAAGTTTTCTTAATTGTAATATCTAATAAAGCCACCTGAAATTGAGAAACTTACCTTTTGTACTATTCATACAAATGCACAAGAAACTAGATGTAAAAAACTGATGTGGAATTAAATTTAAATGGTAATCTCTGTTGATAACCTTTATGGTAGAAAAGAAGCTACAGCGCTGAATGAACATGCATTAACAGCATAGACCCCATATTTATGTCATAGTTTATATTATTTTATAGGTCCAATGTTTTAATGAAAGGTGTCACTGTTAATGATTTTTAATTCTTCCCACTTCTATGTTTTTTCCTTTTTTTTTTATTGTGAAAGATGATGAAAAGCTCACCATGGACTGGGAAACTGAATCTCATAGAAAAGCTTGAATCTAGGCAGGCATTTCAGTTTTATATCAGTAGAGCTCAAAAAGAGTTTGGCTGGATCGTATAGACTGATGTGGGTGATGTGTGTCATTTTTTTTTCCCTGTATTTGGGAAGTATTTGGTAATCACAGATGCAATCCTTCATTGTTAGTCATGAAACACAGACTGAAAAATGAACCCTTTTTGAAGACTTCTTCAGTTATACTGTATTCCTTTCTCACCACTTCACCTCCATCTTCCTTCTGGGAACCAGACAGAATGTCTGGGAACAGCACGAAGCTGTGCCAGGGAAGGTTATGACCAGATATTAGGAAAAATTTCTTTACTATGAGGGTGGCCAAACATCTCTCATGCTTGGTAGATAAGTAGTTGATGTCCCCAAGCCTGTCAGCATTCAAGAGGCATTTGGACAATTCCCCTTAATAATATGCTTTAGTTTTTGGTTAGCCTTGAAGTGCTCAGGCAGTTGGACTTGATGATCTTTGAAAGTCCCTTCCAACTGAACTGTTCTATATTCTTGGGGCATTTCTGGGATCACGTCTAACTCACTTTCTTTTTTGTAGACAGTAGACGTTTTTAATGCAAATGCATTCATTTTAATAATAAAGTATTAAAGATTAATTGCAAGTGATAATGATTTGTTGATCTCAGTAAGGCTGAATAACTGGGAAGTGTTCCAGCATTCAAAGTGTTTTGTAAAGCTTTTTTTTGTTATCTTGATCATCTTTGTTGGCTTCATCAACGTTGATGTGATGGTGATTTTTCTTCCTTACTTAGTGTCTTTGTACCTCAAAATTTCAAAAACTATGGAATTGTAAGTGCATGTGACTTAAATGCAGGAATGTCTAAGCAAAATAAGATTAACCTGACTAAGCTTCCAGTCTAGCTGTTGACTAGCCTTCCTTTAATTGGCTGCTTGGCTGTTATAGTTCACTGTTCACAAGGAAGGGTACAAATGAAAATAACAATGCTATGTGCTCCAGATGAAAAGAATAATACTAGGTGCTCTGAATAAAGTTGCTGCCGTGAAGGAGGTCTTCAAATCATTATGGGGAATTTCAAATGGTATCATCGCAGTGCCTCATGCTTTTACATTCATGCGCTGGGGTTTTAGTTGTGCCCGTGCTGATGTTTAGCCTGCCAGGCTGGAGTTGAAATCATTGAACTTACTTGGCATTTAAAAGCAGAATGTTTCTCAGGGCTGCGATATCATCAATAGCATGTAAACAAATGGGATTTTTTTTTTTTAATTTGTTTTTCTACAAAACCTGTAGGGTATCTGTCAATAAACAACAGGCAGTAAGATTATCAGTACTTTTGCTTTTACAAAATACAATACACATAATGTTATTGCAGTAGCCAACAATGTAAATGGTTCAAAAAAACATTTGAATGAACTTTTTGGTGAATAAGTACATTAAAACAGTACTTCCAGGGCAAACTTACACTTGCAAAGTTTCCTTTTTTGCTTATGCCAGTAAAGGAGAACCACTGTATCTTCTTTTCTTGCTTTTTTTTTTTTTTTTTTTTTTTTCTGTTTCAACTCCTTCTCAGGGCAGACCACAATGTGAACTTTTGGAGAAGCTCAGGGGAGTCATTTCTTGAAGTAAATTCTTTCACTGAATTGTTTTGAGAAATTAGTAGGAAAAAAAAAAAAAAGATAAAATTCCTAAGAATAATACAGAATTTTTCTGTCCTTACATTTACAAAGTCTCTCAAGTGTTTTGATAGTCCTAACAGTTTTCACTGCCCCAGAAGTTCTATCTCATCTATGCCTGTCCTCATGTAATGCTCGGGTTATGCAGACATTTCATTGGTTCTGAAGGACTGCTCAGGGTTCCTGGCAAAGAGCTTGTTTCCAGAACTGGGTTCATTTATTGAGAATGTCTGTTTCCAGCTGTAGGAAAATTGGTTTTTAATTATACTTCAGACTTAGCTGCACGCCTAAGAGCAAGCACAGTCCTTAATTTTGCAATTGATACTGGCATCTAGAGAACATTTTAATTTGAAGCAAACTGGTTTTTAGCTTAGGTGGCTTCCACACTGGTGTACTGGAAGGATGTAGTTCCACACTAATAAAAGTGTCGCTTATACTGATTTAATAAAAATGATTACTCAAAGCCTTTATGTATGAAAGATCAAAAAAATAGTAGTAATTGTGCACGTTTGGTGTCTGAATTGATGTAGTGGTGGAGAGACACTTCAAATTTTGTGAGACTTAATTCAAAATTGCCAAATCATTTGAAAATGTCTTTGCTTTTTTTTTTTTTTTTCCCAGACCTTCCAGATATAAATGATAAACAGAGTCAAGCCATAAGTGACCTCCTGGAAGCAATCTATCCAAGAGTAGATAAGCAAGAATATATAGTTAGATTAGAACCTATAGAAACGAACCAGAATGCTGTATTTCAGTATGTTTCAAGGACTGATAGCCCAGTTGAGAATACAGAAAGTAGTAGTGCTCCTGATCAAGCTCCAGTACCAATACAGGAACCCAGCACTGAACCACCCAAGGCTGTTCCAGCTCCGGCTCCCATTGGGGAGACTGTGGAATTACCTCCTTCTGATCCTGTTACAAACAAGACGACTCCTACTCCTGAAGAACAGCCCCCAGCAGTAACACCTGAAGTAGATGCTTTGGATAATTCTGATTTCGGCCACCAGTTGATTTGTTGTCTTTGTAGAAAAGAATTTCATTCTAGACGCAGTGTACGCCGGCATATTAGAAAAGTACACAAAAAAAAGATGGAAGAGCTGAAGAAGTACATAGAAACAAAAAAGAAACCAAGTCTGTGCTCTGCAAAAGGCCGAAATAAGAACGTTCTTGTAGCATTAGGTAGAAGTTGTCCTGTATGTTATAAATCATTTGCTACAAAAGCCAATGTAAGAAGGCATTTTGATGAAGTCCATAGAGGATTAAGAAGGGATTCCATTACTCCTGATATAGCTACAAAGCCTGGGCAACCTTTGTTCTTGGATACAGTTTCTGCTAAAAAATCTTTTAAGACCCGAAAACAAAAGTCGTCTTCAAAGGCTGAATACAATTTAACTGCATGCAAATGCCTTCTGTGCAAGAGAAAATATAGTTCACAAATAATGCTGAAAAGGCACATGCAAATTGTTCACAAGATAACTCTTTCTGGAAAGAACTCTAAAAGAGAGAAAGGGCCCAACAATACTGCCAATGGAACAGAAATAAAACTAAAAGTTGAACCAGCAGATTCTGTAGAACCTTCACCCCCTTCCATCACTCTTTCTCCACAGAATGAATTAAAGGGAACAAATCATTCAAATGAGAAAAAGAACACACCGTCAGCACAGAAAAATAAAGTTAAACAGGACTCTGAAAACCCTAAATCAACCTCTAAGTCAACCAATAAATCAACCTGTAAATCAACTACTAAATCAACTTCTAAGTCAACGAATGCATCTGCTGCAGGTGGCCAGCAAAAAACCAGGAAGCCAAAACTTTCAGCTGGCTTTGACTTCAAGCAGCTTTACTGTAAACTCTGTAAACGCCAATTTACTTCGAAACAGAACTTGACGAAACACATTGAATTACACACAGATGGAAATAACATTTATGTTAAATACTACAGGTGTCCTCTCTGCTCTTATGAAACACGTCGCAAACGTGATGTGATAAGGCATATAACTGTAGTTCATAAAAAGTCACCACGCTACCTTGGGAAAATAACTGCAAGTTTAGAAATTAGAGCAATAAAAAAGCCAATTGATCTGGTTCTAAATAAGGTGACAAAAAGAGGCCCTCAGAGGGATGAAACAAAACAGATTGGTTCAAAACACGATGTCACCTCTAATTCGCCCAATAAAAAGTATGAAGGAGCTGATGTTGGCATTGAAGTAAAAGTAACAAAAAACTTTTCTCTTCACCGATGCAATAAGTGTGGGAAAGCATTTGCCAGAAAAGCTTTTCTAGAACATCATAAGAAAACCCACAAGGCGAATGTATCTCATTCACCTGAAGAAAACAAAACCAAAGGCAGAAGTACGAGATCTAAAGCTGTTGTCTGGTGAGGAAAATATAGTGTTTTGTCTTTTCTTTTTCCCCAAACAAAACAGGAGCACCGCCTTTTATGTTCTGTTGTTGATATATTGCCAAAAACATATTGTTCCATAGATTCTATGGTTTAGCAGCTTAAATACAGTGACATATGTCTGAATTGTTTCTTAATTTTTATTGTTTTTTTTTTTTTTTGAGTGTTTAGGAAAAGAGTTAATTTCTAAATTTATTGTGGTAGGAAACTGGAGTAGAATATAGCTTAAGTTGTACCAAGATGACTCTTTAAATTGCCTTAAGGCGTCTATTGTAATCACCCTAACATAAGGGCATTTCTAAAATAGCATGTTTTCAAATTATCAGTGCCTTTGGTTCATTTGAATAACTTAGCCTGTTAATGAACATCTCGGCAACCTCACTGAAGAAGCACTAAAGGTACCATGGTAAAAGCTGTTGACAGGAAATTTCTCTATGGACTTATTGGAATTATCATTTTATAAATATATATATAATGTGTATTGTCTGTGTTCTGTCCACAGAAAGACGTAGAACAGTCTTTTTGAATGTAATTTGGATGCTTAATTTCTTTGGTTTACGATGAGTTTGAGTTAGGTTCCTAAGGGCACTTCTAAAAATTGTCAGATTTAGGATTTGATCCTTTTAGTACTTATTTATATAAGCACAAGTTTGGAGACTTCTAGTGATTCATTTTTTAAAAATGTTTGAACCTCATAATTTTTTTGTTTGTTTTAGCCTAAATATTTATACAAGTCTGGCCAAGAATTTTCTTAATTTCTGCCTATACAGAACACTGGGATTTTTTTTACACTTGGGGGATTTGTGTTTGTATTTTCTTAGTTTTCTGTTGCCTTTGTATTAAGGATTAGAGATGGTCTGATTTTTAAGAGAACCTTTTAAAAAGGGAAATTATATACATAAGTGATAATTTTGTATTGCAGAATGACTGAGTGATGCCTGAAGGTGTGGGGATTGTACAAAAATGGAATGGAGAGACATTAGTGATACCTATAAGAGTTTTTAACATCCTTATTCAGAAATATCCTTGTAGCATATTTAGGGAAAAGAAAACCAAGTTATATGTGCCTTATTCCATCTTTTTACTCTGAAATGCAGTATCCCAGAAGGTAATTTGATTTGAGTTTAGCTTTTGTAGTGAATTGCTACCTAGCGATGTTAAAACATAATGTGAAACATGCGTGACTTCCTAGCAAATCTGGGCTAAATGGGATGGAACTTCAAAAAATGAGCTGAGCTGGACCTTGAATTATGGTGATTTTAAGAGGTCTTTTGTATTTTGATGGTAAATTAAAAATTTGAGCTTATACATTATTTATGTTGTGTAATTTAAAACAGGATTATACTGGTAAATGCAAAGTATTAATTTATTCCCATTTCTTCTCAGATAGGTTCAAGTGATGTTCGGAAAATTTGGAGTTCATTTGCATGAAAAAGACTTTAATGTGGTGTTGGAACTGCTAATATCTTGATAATGGTACTATAAGGAGGAAATATCTTCATAAGCTGTTGTTTTCTTACTAAATTACATCCATTCTGACTGCATGTTGTTAGATAGTGCCTCCTCCCAAAACACTGCTGTAGTTGAAATGCACTTGTGCTTCTAAATTAGCAGTTAACTACACTTATCTCTATGCAGTTGAGGTTTGACACGAACTTTCCAAACTTAAAAAACCAATACGGAGGCAACTTGACAAACAACAGCTTTGGAAGAAGACTTTTGTTCCTCACTTAGGAAATCATCTTCAGAGAGCTCATCGTACTGTTCCTCCCTGTTAGTGCTAATTGATGAACAGCTCTGACTTTCTGTGATATCCTACTTTGGCAATTGTTATATACTGTTTTAAACTTATTACAAATGAATGTATAAGAGCAAACATGTAGTGTATATTGGCTGAATTGTACTAATTTTTAGTATTTGCCATAACATCAGTTTGTTCACATAGACTAATCTCCCAGTTCTGGGACGCTCTGAATTTCACTGTACTACAGTCGCTTCAAAGATGTCCATATTTTTTCAACGTGTGGTTCATCGGACAGCTTGATAAACATCTAGGATGTTTACAAGAATATCCACATTCCTCTATTCTTTAATTTTTTAAAAAAAGAATTATACAACAAGCACTTTAATGATAGTTGCAGTTTATTTTTTCAATGTATTTTTTGAAAGATCAACACACTAATGTTAATATGAAGGTAGTGAATATTCGTCGATGTGTTATAGACAGACAATCTGTGCACAACCACTTATAATGTTAGTTTATTTCATTAAATATTAATAAAAAGGGAGGATAGTATGAGAGAAACTCCAAGTAATTCTTCTCTCGATATGATAAATGACCACTATAGATAGCACTTGAATTTGTATAATTTGGAAAATGTTTTAGATCCTCTTTATTTTAACCTTTTAACCAGGATTTTAGGAAGGCTGTTGCATGCCTGCCATTATGGAATTCTTGGCAGGTTTCAGGCAGTGGTGGTTTTGTTCTTTTTTTTTTCTTTTTTTTTTTTTTATGTTTTAGAAAATATTTTGTTTTAGTGATTTGTGTCAAATTGCTACAATTTGAAAGGTACTGTACATCAGAAGAAATACCGTGTTTTTTATATGGGTTTACTCCCTTACTTAGGGAGGTGCCTCGTGTTCATATATACTTTTTGTATAAAATATATCTAAAATTGTTGATCACAAGATCAGAAGTAAGAATACTTTTATGGATAGAGAGCTATTTGGCCCTGTTAGTGCATTGCACTGCAAGTACTGTGAATGGGAACTGGACTGTAGCTGTTGCTCAAAATGTTCTATATTGAATGTACATGCTTTTGTTTGGATAAATGTACTGTATTTGGTTGAAAATAAAGCAGACTGGAAATCACTTTTAAGTGTGCATAAACAGAAAGATGTTTTTGTAAACCTGGAGTATCTGTCATTCCACAGTCAGAAAGTTCAATTTTTGTAAAGTTTACCCTCTGATAATTGAAACTAGTTGTTTGTAATATTCTGTTGTAATAAATGTTTTTGTTTTGATATTAAAAGTTTGGCACTTGTGGAGTGAACGTTTCTCCACCTTACGGTTGACCCTTTGGTATTGACTTCTTGTAATTTGTGAAGGTATCTCCTCTTTAATTAAGCAACGTTTGCTTTTACAATCCTTTTAAAACAAAACTGAATACAGATATTGAAGGAGATAGGCCATGTGTTTACGTGTTACTAAGAAAACTGAGTTATCTAGTTTGCATTGTGAATTGCGTTGGTGGCCAGAGAATGTTAACTCTTCATGTGACTGGAATATAGGATCTGCCATAATTATTGCTTATTCTTCTGGAAAGGAAGAACTTCTTCCTTTGTAAGTGCAATTTGAGTCATGTTCCTGAATGCCTATGGATTAAGAAGTTAAAATGCCGGAATAGTGATAGAATAACAGTTCATTTCTCAGCTGATCTGTGTGGTTTCTTTGGTCTGTTCTGGATATGTGAGCAGTCTGCATCTTGAAATTCTAGAAGGTAAAGTTATAGATGTTTCAAAGAAGCTTTCTGCAAAAGGATCTCCAGTTCTGCATCCATGTAGAAAAATCGTTTTGTTCCACTTGAGATTGTGAGTAGTGCATTTCCTTTTGAAGATGTAGCTTAATAATTAGCAATTGCCACACCATTTTTTTTTTAAATTATATCTTGCATTAAGTTAAATCTGCTGCAGAGCTCTTTTGATGCACGAGCCTCCTTTCTGTCTTGTGGATTAGGTTCGCTTTCTCTTTTTTTCCTGTGAGGAAAATGAATACAAATATGATAGATTTGTTCAAATCAGTGATTTTTTTTTAAAAAATCTTTTTATGCAGCTATTTTGAATGGGGAAGAAAAAAAGAGGAGGGGGAAAGGATTGCTGGGTGCTCTTTTTTGACAAATCCTGAAAATCTGTGATAGAGTTTTGGATATAATCATGTGGGGAGTTATATGTGGGGTTTCATGTGAACATATGAGGATATCAGTTGTTAATTAGGATGCACTCTTGCATAGGTTTGCTCATTGATAAGATGTGTTGGTTTGGCCTTTGTTGCTTGGAATAGCGAAAGACAAATGTGAACTGTCCAGTGTGCCTTCAGAAATAAAGCCGAGTCTTGTTAAGTAGATCTTTATTCAGAATGGATTTGACATACCATATGGAAAATTTTGAGGATGTTCTAAGTACTTCATATGGAAGATGGTATTGAAAAAGAACTTTTTAAAGTAATTCTTGTGTTTTCTAATGCCAAGGCTTTGAGAGGCTAGCTCAAATATCAAACTGATGTGAAATCTTGCATAACCAGAAAGTGAAACTCACACTTGATGAGACTTGCTGAAGTTCCCAGTCTAGTAGAATGTTGACTTCTAACTCTAAACCTCTAAACTCTTTCATTAGTTAATCTTCTGTTAGCTGGGAATGTCCTTTATTCTTGCTATTATTTTTTGTACTTTTAATTTTGGAGTGTTTTCTATTCTTCTGCTTCACTTTTCTCTCTGAAATCTCATTTTGCAGGGCTTAAAATCCCTGTAGTGTTTGGTTCACTCAGTTTTGGGAGATAATTAAGTTGTAGCTGAGATAGTTGATGGTCACTGTCACCATCTACGTTTTCCTGGATTCCAGTGAGATGGAATTGAAGCTGCTGTGCTCAGGATTTATGTAACTAGTCAAATGCTTGAAGTACTTTGGAAAGGGGTGATTGGTTTTAACTGCTGGTTTTAAGAACCTGTGGATAGATATTTTATGTGTTTAACTTTTGCTGAATAGTAAATTACAGCAATTGGATAACCACAGATGTAGATACGTATGTTAGTTGAGAAATGAGTAATAGAAAGGAAATTAAGTTGCTGATTTGGATATCCAAGAATTTCAATATTTCCTGTAAAAGCAAGTCCGTTGCGCTATGGATTGGAGCAGTTCTTTATGCTTAAAAGTCACAAATACATGATGTGATAGTTTCCCTTTCTGATACTGTCTTTATTTTTCCTTTTCTGCTACTTTGACTCATTTCCATTGTTTTGAGCTTCCAATGTTATCCTTGTATCATTCAGAAATCACTAAATATTATTAGTTATGCCTATTCCAGTAGATAATTACGGATTTGTTTGTACAGCTTTCTGAATTTACTTCTATTGTGAACTATTTATGCTGTGGGATTTAAATATAGGATCTAGTAATGTGATATAAATGAGGGTTTTTGTTTTAATGTTAGAAATCATCAGAGTGATTAACTTGTCTCTGTTTTCCTCTGTCATTATAGCTGTACAAGTGGTCAGCTTTTGTTGTAATAGGCCAGGAGAGTAAATGTGTTGAAGGCAGATTTTGAGAGTGAAGGTCTTTGGAGAAAGACAGATGGGTTTCCAATAAAGATTGTTATAAGGGTAACAGGGAAGAGAGAATTTAAATTGGTTTCAAGCCAGTAATCTGGATGACCAATAGGAGACCTTAGCAATTATTGAAGAACCCCTGCTGTTTGCACAAGGAGACTTTCACGAGGGACTGCTGGCTAGGTACAGAGGTTCTGTACCCATACTGAAAAAGAGAGTGGAGAGGAAGTGAATTACATGGAATGCTTTTTAGTTTCCTTCTGTTTTGAGCTTGCAGAATGATTTTTCTGGTACGCCGCAGTTACAGTCTTGAAGTGGTAATTCAAGTGGAATGTAATTTGAGAAGTTATGATTGCCTGAGTTCAGTGATCCCTTGGGGGATTGGCAAGATATTGGTAATCTTAATAAAAATGTTGTGTGCTTGGAACAATATCTCCAATGAGGAAACAATATCATTGACTTCGGAGGACATAGTGGGGAAAAAAAAAGATAGCTTGAGCCTTTGATAGTACATAAGGCCAAATACATTTTTCTTCAAAATAGATTAAACTATGAACTATTTCGCTGTGTTGCCAGAAGCAATGCCGACAAGATTGTGAAAACTGAATGATGGAAGGGGGTGTGCTGCTTTATCTCTAGGAGTAGATTTCATAGTGCTTTTACCTCAGTTAGGGATGAGATTGAAGTTCTCTGTGTCAGCAATTCACTGTGCTGAATATTGGCACCTGGTAATGCTGGTAGTTTCTGGTTGTAGTGGTGGTCTTCCTGCCATGTCAGTCTCAGGGAGCTCTGACTTACCTGATCTGACTTCTCAGCACCAAGCTGCTAGTTCAGCTCTGTTGGCTGAACAGGATTTGCTTTTCCACGTTACTTATGTTCTTTGATCCTGGGAATCTGTTCCTTTATTAGAAGCAGAAGAATCTGCTTTAATGATCTTCCTACAGCTGTTAATGCCTCCCTAGAAGAGTCCAGGGAACTCTGGTGCAGAATGTAGATCAATAAATGTAATCCGGTTTTATTCTCCAGGATGTTGTGGTTTTACAGTTCTCCCCAGCTTGCAACGCGAGGCAAAGGCAGGGATGAGTAAGACCGTTGGAGCAGTGATTTGAAGTCACTGTCTTGTGGCAAGGCAGGTTGGTTGCAGCTTGGATTTGAAATAGGTGTGGAAATGCAAAACAATGGAACTGGCTGCCCAGAGAGGTTGTTGTCTCCTCCTCTGGAGACTTTCAAAACCTGCCTGGATGCATTCCTTTGTGACCTGCTCTAGGTGCTCCTGCTCCAGGTCCCTTCCAATCCCTGACATTCTGTGATTCTGTGAATCATTTTGCTTCCTTACATGTCTAAATCTGATCTGTCATTCTTTCTTTGAAGAAACACAGTTATCTAAGAATGAACAAGCCCGAAATGGACACATTCCATCATTAAGGGTGTGTAAACCATGTTTTCCGCCAACAGTACTTTCCTAATATTGACAGGTCACCGAAGATCAATTATTTCTCTTGGGTATAAAAGTGGGAAGAGCTTTCCAAAATCACTGAGAGATTTCCCTGCGGAGTGTCCAATTGGCAGCAGATTAGGTGGTATCTGAGTTCACAGGGTGTAACTTCTGGAGTCTGTACTGCTTTAGGGCACTTGTTCCCATCTCAGTATAAATGAGAAAACGAAAGTGCACATGCCTCTGTTGGCCTAGCTCAGAACTGAACAGACTATGGGTGACTTTTTTTTATTAAGCCTCAGTAGTTGAGCAGCTCCATCTTCCTTGCTTCTGCTTGCCTTGGGCAGTGACAGCAGTTAACTCACAGTAACCCTATGTTTTTTCTCTCTTTCCTCTCTTTCTTTCCTCTCTTTCTTTCCTCTCTTTCTCTCTTTTTTTTCTCCAGAAGTAGCCTATGCCATTGTCTGTGTGGAGACAGAGCTATGGTGTAGACATATTTGAAGACTGTTGGCAAAGCTGCCTCTGAGGGACAACTTTGGTGACTTGCAGTGGCTGACCCTTTCCTCTCATTGTCCAAAGCTAGAATTATCATGGATAATGATGCCATTCTGAGAGTACGGCCTCAGCCCAGCACTGTGTTACTATCACAACAGACAGCAGGCATACTCTTTCTTTGGTCCCATCATTCACATACAAGTGGTGCCAAGGTAGAATGTTCCAGTTGAAGTCTCCAAGAATCTAAAATACTCTACAGTCAATGTTTTGGGACTTCTAGAAACACTGTAAGAGTGTTATTTATTTATTTATTCATAGGCAGTGTGTATTTTCTTAATTAAAAGGCTAGTTCTGTGTATCTTTGACTAACCACTGGCCTGGATCTCAAGAAGGTAATTGATCCATGTTATGCACTAATGATTTCAGAATACTGATTACCTTGACTAGATGCACAAACTTCTTGATTTAATGATTTTTTGCTGAAAATGCCATTCCTAGAAACTGAAGCCAACTGTCTGGGGATTCTTACGAGTGGAAATGTTTGCAGCTGGTACAGAATACATATAGGAAGAAACATGCTTGGAACTACCAGCAAATTAAGCATTGTGAAAATATATCTGCATGCTTAAAAAGTTTAATGGGCTAATTCTTAAATGTCAATGTCTGGAATCTCAGGCTGAGACAAATTCCATTTCTGCCATCTTTTTTTTTTTTTTTTTTTTTTTTGTAATACAACAGCATGCAAACATCTCATAAACTGTACACACTCTACTGTTGATATTCTGAGTTACAGTTAAATTATCATTATTTCACATTTCTAACATGATAATTTACTTTTCTTCTACTCAAGGTGATACTGAGATATTCTGCTTTGGTTTGAAGATTTATCAGCTTATACAATGTTTTCCATGTCATCTTGCTGTAAATATTAAGGCAACTAACTGATTGCAGCAATGCAGAGTCAGGTGCTTGGTTGTGTTCTGAGAGACTTCCCTTTAAAAAGAGGTTTCATCTCAAGAAAGCGCGTACTAAGAAGCATGGAGAACAGCTTTGAAACACTTTGTGAATGCATACACGGCCATGAACTGACTCAGCGTGGTAGGAAATAGCAAGCAACATATTAACATTCTTGGCTTCAAAACCAGACTAACAGACTAAGATAATGCTGTATCTTGAAGTACCAACCATTACATTTTTGTATCTTGGAAATACTTTTTCCATCTTGGTGTATTGATTCCTTATGTTTGCAACAGTGCAGTGAAGGACAGTATAATCTGAAGGCAGCAGAACCATCAAAGTCAGTATTTGAATGGGTTTTGAGGGACGAGACTGAAGTGAGTAAGGATCTTTCCCAGCAAGTAGTGAGGCGCTCGTCTGCTTACATAGCTGTGTAGTCCCAGGGTTGTTTCCTCAACATTTCATTGGTGGGCTGTAGTTGAACTGTGCTGAATTATGCTTCAGCTGCTTATTATTTTAGCTTTTAAAAAACACGTATCAACTCCACTTACTGGCAGCAGGAACTTTTTGACCTACTTTGATTTTCAGAGGTGAGTAAGGTGATGTGTTATGTAGCTTCATGCAAATTAATATTTGTGTGTGTGTGTGTTTTGAAACTGATTGGCATTTGATAGTGTTGAGTCAGTGGCTTTTATTTCTTTTTTCCTTTTAGGAAATGTGATACCAACACCACCAATGTGGGAGTCTAAAATTTGGCTACAAAGTTTCCTAGAAGATGATTTTGAAAAAGGCGGGACAGAGATCCAGGCAGGAACAATGTGGATCCTCTTACATTTATGCCTTTAAAAATAGATTGGAGGAGCAGTTGCCAGGAACAACATTTATCTGTGTACTACGCACCCAGTAAGTGGCCTGAGATCTGCAAGGCCTGTCCAGCCCTATTTTCCCCTCTTTTTCCATGTTGGAATCAGAAAGGAAGTGCTCATTTTTCTCTTGCCATCCCTCCCCCACCCCCAGGTAAGGTTTGGTGCACTTGAATCCTTTTCTCCATACTCATTAATTTGTCGTACTGAGACAGTGATTGACAACATGTACCTAAATTCAGATGGTTAAGAATCCTTGGCTCCTGGTGCTGGGCTTGCTGCCGTGGAGCTGCACCTTTTTATTTTGGGAGCCCTGTGGAGCTCTGCAGGCTTAGAAAATTGCCCTTTTGTCTTTGCTTCATTTATATATAAAGAGTGAAGGGCTTTGGACGCATGTGGGCAGGAGGGAGGCCGGGGCTATGGCGACCATGAGCTGTGTCTGTGCTGCCAGACTGCTGCGTCCTCTTCCCCCCCAGGTCGGGGTCAGAAGGGAACCTGGCCTTTGAGACAGTGACTGCAAGCAGGGCAGCACAAAATCAAAATGTGAGGGATGGAGAGGGGTGGGTGTGAAGCAAACTGCTCCCACTGGAGGCCCACCTGCACCTCCAGCCCTTTCCTAGCACAGTGAGGGCGAGGTGGGCAATTAGGCCACACAGCTGTGGCTCTGCCCCTCTGAATACCAGGGGGCTGCATGAAAATCACTTCCAGTTTGTTTTCAAAAAAGGCATTTGATGTGTTCCTGCAGCCTGTTCCCAAGTGTCTCGGGGCTCTCGCAGGGCTGTGACAGCCCCTTTTTGCTGGGCCAAGCCTTGCTTCACAACTGTTGTGTGACAGTATGTGTTTTGCTGCTGTGAGAGGGCTCCGGGTGAGTACTGGAGACAGCAAAGCCATGTGGGCTTTGGGTAGAGCTGCTTTCTGGAGGCACGTCTCTGTGCAGGGAAATAGTAAAAAAAAAATAATTGGATATTCTGACAGTGAAGACAAATGACTGCAGAAAGGTCAGCCTTGGTCAAGTCTGTGTCAAAGGAATGAGTCATTAATGTGAAAACAGCTTCTAGGTGGTTGTGTTTGAAGTGTCTGAGCGATGTCTGTAGGACTTCCATTTTGGTTGACTGTTCATTCTGGCCCCAGGGCACTGGGGCAGCACTGGGGCTGTGTTGTTCCTGTGCTGGGTGCCTCTGCTCAGACACGTGCGGGGTTAATGCATCAAGAACATGTGCAGATCAGCAGCATTTTGGCTCAGTGCTGTTACTTAATCCTTTACGGAATATTGATAGAGAAACTGTACTTTATTAACGTGTTACTTCCTCTAAGCTTCGTTTAACTCATCTCTGCTTTTAAAAAGCAAAATACTGACAGCAAAATTACCTCTACGTTTTAAAATGTTAAAACTTTATCTGAGGGATGATGGAAGAGATATTGTAAATAGAAATTGCTGCGTTCTTCTGTTATTATCATCTGTAAGCGTGCTGTTTTCAGACCTTGCATACTATTGTGCTCTCAGAAGTATCATTCAGAAAGGAGAAGTACAGATCATGTCTGCAGGTAGATACCATCTCCTCGAGGCTTTGGTAAAGATGAATATCTAATTTCAAGTTAGCAAAGTTTCTCCCAAGAGAAAAACAGAAGAAAAATAATGGAATTAAAGTATTTTTCTTCTAACCCAACCCTCTGCCCAGCAAAGGAGGAGATAACTCAGCACCTTGTGTTCATAGGAGTAACTGCAGGGAGTGCAGTAATATGTTTGTAGCTATGACGAGGCATATACAGGTCAGTATGTGTATGGTATGGTGACTGTTCTATGTGTTGTTGATGGCTAAAACCAGGGGTGCCATTGCAGAGCCCCTTGCTTTCACAGCCTGAGTTTTGCTTGGGAAGAAATATTTGTGTATGCTATTTAAAATGCATGCAGCGAGCTCAGTTCTTCTCTTTGTATGCAGTCAGATCAGACCTCCTCAGGACATGCTGGATTTAATGCACAGATGTCGATCAGTTGTCTGTGGGCCCATTTGCATGTGTGAGTGCTCTCCAGCACTTTGTGTCTGATTTGTTGGATGCACACAGTGCAGCTTAAATTTAGTGCCTATTCAAAATGATTGCTTCAAATGAGTGTAATGTGATGGTTATATCTACAGTTCTGAACATCTAGAAATCTTGAATCAAGGTACTAAAAGACTAAATTGTGACCTAAAACGTAGTTCTGCATGGCTACTGGGAGAGCATGTTTAGTCAGCGAGAGGCTCACCACTATTGCCGTCAGCCCCATATCCCAGTTTACCTTTCCCTGAGGAGCGGACCCATTCCTGGTGTGCCTTGGTGTCCCTGCCACCAGCACTTGCTGCTAATGCAATACATCTGCCAGCTTCCCTGGCACTGTGGTGCTTTATGCCTACGAGGGAGGATATGCCATGTGTAATTTCCAAGTATGCTTCTCTTTTTCTTCCTTCTGCTCATCTCTTAATTGCAGACAGCACTCCCACCCAGGTCAGACTTGTTGCTCCTCCAAACATTTAGAGATAGTTGATTCACAAGTAGGTGAGGCTTCATCTCTGTAGAGTGAAGGGTAAGCTCTGGGCTCGAAGAGTTTCACTTGGAGGATCGTTCCTTGTGTCCACTCCACGGTGTCCTGATACGACTGTTGCAGTTTCTGCATATGCTCACAACCAGATGATGTAATCAGATATCTGACAGCATAGTAAGGTGTTTTGGGGATGCATTGGTAGTAGAACAGCTTACTATTTTCCTACAGAATTCTGTGTGTTGCTTTTATGTTAGTTAAATGTTATCAGCTCCAGCATGAAGTTTCTGCTTTTTTCTTCACTGTTCACTTGGGTTTTGCAGATCTTTCTGTTCTAGCTGAAAACAGATGAAGTTCAACAGTTACAGAAAAATGGCGCCCTGTGATTTTTAGTGAAGATGCTGTGTTCCATTAAAATCTTCTTTTTTTTTTTTTTTTTTT
>PPHD01010621.1:0-19499 GCA_002909625.1 Bambusicola thoracicus
TAGGGTCTATTGCTATCACTGACCTTATGTGAGTTAAAACAGAAACAGTTAAACTAAGAAATAAGTTTACTAATTGCTTTTATAAGAGCATGATAATTAACTTGATACTAAAAATGCATTTGTTGTTAATTTGGGGAATTTTCAAACTCAGCCTTGTATTTCTGTTTATTGTTGATTAATCATTTGATGATACAAAATCTACCAATTCAATCCACATTTAATTCAACAATAAGGCTACCTAGGGTGTAATATATGAATAGATTTGGCCCAGGATGAATGTATGGATTTATTATTAGGTTTTAACTAGACCTAAACTCCAAAGTCAGTGAGCTTTCGTGTCCATGACTGTATCTCATGCTGAATTACAGAATAGCTATCTTCATGTTCCAGCAAGCATACTATGCATCTTGCTGAGAAATGTATGAAGCAAAGATATACAGAGCTTTAGAAAAAATGAAAGCAGGAATTCAAGTAATGTTCTCCTTTGAGTGGAAAAAAAAGTGGTTTAAATAGCTCAGATCTTTAGAATATTAAACGAGAGGATAGTTGGTTCAGAATAGGGAGTATAAACAGAATTATTTTTGTACATAATCGTAGGTCTGTTTGATACTACTTTTTTCTTTTTCTTTTTCTAAAGGCACTGTTAACCTTTATAATCATTTGAAGCAGCAGAATGTAAATTCAAGACTGTGGTACAAATACTCTGCAAAGGTCAAGGGAAAATATCTTGGCTGTTCATTATATACCAAATATGTCAGGGTGATATAGTTCTTGATATAATAGCAGTATAGACAGTGATTTTTGGTTACAAAGATTGTTACTGTGGAAAGCATGAGGAATTAGTCACTTAAATTTCTGATGTATCTGTAACAGAAGAGGGTACTATCAGTAGGTCTCTTGCATAAACTAGCACAGAAGGCATCAGTGAATAGATCTACTGAACATAAAACTGAACAGATGTGAATAATAGAATTAAACAAAGGAAAGAATACCTAAAATATGGGCAAAAAAGAAAAAAAAATAAAAACAACCACCAAAAAACAATAGAAACAGCTTCATGGGAAATGATAATTTTTCAGTGATGACGTAAAAGTTTAACACTAGGATTCAAGATTGCAGGAGATCCTTCTGCAGAGACACATTTCAGATGCTTAATGTTCCCCATTTCCTCTTAGAGATGTGATTCAGATCAGCACTGTCTTTTTACAGTTGTATAAAAGCAGGTACTTGTCTTGTCTAATCTACAGTATCTAATGTAGGAGATTAATTTAGGAATCTTAATAGAACAGCTTGCCTTGACATATTGTCAACTTCTGACATGAAATAGGAAGAGGTCTGTGCCTCAAGAAGCTTAGCTTTACTTTTTTGTACTCTTTATAGATTACTTTACATCAGAATATCACATGGTTTGGTCTTGATGTGCCAGACACAGCTCAAGAAAGAAACCAAAGATCCCATCCTAAGGAGATTCCAACTAATTGAACTGTGACGGTGCATACTTCACAACATTCACAATTCAAAGTGTGAAGTGTAAAGATTGTCCTTCTGATTGTTGTCTGATCATGATTTGACATATGTAACATGTAATTACTAGCCACAATAAGCATAGATTACAGTCTTTAGACATCCAGAAGTCTTAAGGACCTTAAAAAGACATCAAATGTTTTCAGTGGAATCTTTGTTACACAAAATATTTCTCTTGAATACTCTTTTCTCCACTTTAGTTTTAGTTCTTTTATATTAAGGTGAAAAAAGTATTAAAACATAAAATAAGCTTATTACATTGATGAAATAAATAATCTCCAAACTCTCTACAAGTTCTGTAATTATTTTCTAATTCAGTTAAAATATTGTTATTTTTAGAAAAAGATAAATTTACATAAGTTACATTATGTACCTTCACTCATCTAAAATCATAACATCAGTTACGCATCTAGCATAATTTCCTTTACTGTTATAAACTGTAAAAATTTCAGAATTTGAATACTGACACTTCACAGCATTTTACTGCAAATGTTTTTGGTTTTGATGTATTCAGATGTTACTAAGCAGTCTAAGGAGAATGTAAGAGTATATTTAGTATAAGCAAGAAAATACCAATACCTAATACGATAAAATTGCAAAAAATGTGAATTGAGATAACATGCATCTGAGAAGCAGGTTTATATTGCATAGAAAACAAGACACAACACTTACTTGCAGTTGTTTTCAGTTTGACTGGGAATAAAGAAGAAGAAAAATGGTCAGATGCAGCATAACATTTCATGCCGAAGAATGGCTTTATTTGTATACTGAATATTGAAACATTTTAGTAATTGTACTGTAATTAAAAACAATCTAATGATGGATAATAATAGTAGGGATATTTTTCTCTGCACGTGGTAATCACTATGCTAGAGTAAAGGATGAATAATATGAGCAATAAGAATTCCTTTCACTGAGAAGAGCAGAGAAGACTTGCTAAACCCTTGGTGACTGCTTCACAGCAAAACTGAACTACACAACTTCCTATAACTGCAGTAATTTTGCTCTATCTTATGCAAGAGAGTCTGCAAAGGAATTATGATATGCAGAGACAGTTGCTGTGAACTGTGGTTGTTGCCAGGTCATGAGCTGACATGACCTGAACATCTTGCTATGAAGGAAAATTAAATTGCTGATGTTCCTAAGAAATTAATTCATGCAGGAAGGCTGTAAAGTCCAAGTAAATGACAGATACCAAAAAATAATTTCCAAAATGAAGACATTTAAACTAAACATCTTAAAACAATAGTTCAAAATCTTCATCAGCATAGCTTCTTTGATGCCAGTGAAATTACAAATGAAGAAATTTGACCTTTGAGATATGTATATATATCTTCAGAAAATGACAAAGGCATTGTAAATAAGTACTGTGCTAGATTCGCTAAGGTATGACATATAAAGGCCATCTGATGCTGCAAAATAGTTCACAGGACCATGATTTTGTTCATTCTGACATTTGTCATATGGAATTGTATTTTCCAAGTTAGTTTCAAAAGTAATGATCGCATAAAATGCAGGAGTGCCTACCTGGCTTTGTAGGTGGAACATCTTTTTCATGCCTGACTGCTTCATGCTCTAGACAAAAGAAATAGCATTAACAAAATTGCCATATTTCTAAGTTATCTGTGTAAGCTCTTTCTTAAACTAAGAAGGACTGCATGTATACCTTTCAGGAATGAAAGAAAATTTTCTATTGCTTCATGCAGTTACTTTGGAAAGAAGCCAGATGACTAGCTGCTAACAGATCATCCTCTAATGAATCTGCTACAAAATTATGAACTTCAGTAGTGTTGCACATGGCTTCACATAAATTGCTGCAGTTAATTTTAGTGGGAGGTATGCACGCATATTATGGAAGAAGTCAGTTTAGAAAGGGATTCCCCTCAATTTCTGAAGTGCAATTTACTTCCAGTCTCCATCGTTGTTATTTGAAAGGAGAGTACAAATCAAACCCAGCAACCATCTGCTCAACTTTTATGCTGAGTCAGAAATAATACAGCTGAATTCCCAAAGCCTTGAAGAAGTCCTATTTTGTATGAATAAATCATATATCAGTGTGGAAAATTAGAGAACTAGCACTGCTTTGCAGGCCATGCATTTTTTTCCTCCTTTTTTTTATTTCATAATTATTATAGAAAATAATGAGATTTGATGTTAGATTGCTAGAAATAGGAAGGATAAAAAAAGGGTCTAACACTATGTAATCTGTATCAAAACCACATCTGTTTAAAAGGAATTTGAGAAAAAACAACAAACAAACCAGATTTTGTAGCATAGTAGCAGCTAAGCTGAATGTATGAAAATAGGGTATATTTTAGAATTGAGGAACCAATGGGCTATTATGATAGCCTTGAATCTTGGTTACTTTCTGAGCGACAAGTAGGATGCAGTGAGGGTTGTAAAGTGGAAATGTTTAAAATATGAGTAACCCCTGAAAAAAGAGCAATGTGTTTCAGCCCTTCTGCCATTTGATGAATAATTGAACACCTAGCAACTGTGATTTCAGGTGAACATATATTCCAGGAAATGCAGAAATTTTGACAAGATAGGGAATTTCAAGTTTTATGAGGTGTGAATTAAAAATTATGTCTACAGAGAGTGATATTTTTCCAAATTTTAGGTCTTTCTTGGGAGTGGAAGTACATGGGAACACAACTGTTGTTTTTTGTTTTTTGTTTTTTTAACTTTTGCAGTTTATATTTGCATGCTGAAGGTATGAAGGATACAGAAATTTAACATGCAGGCTGCATACTATGTTAGTGCATAGGCTTTTCAGTTCTTGACTACAGAAAGGCTAGATTTAGTTGTATTAGAAATATTGTATTCATATGAGTAGGAAAACAATGCAGTGATTTTTTTCTTAATCAGTAGTATAAATTCAACACACTTAATTCTTAATGATGAAATTTAAAAAGCTTATCACTGCTATTTTAATATCAGTATTATTGGACTAGGAAATAGCAATGACAAGACAATATGTTAAATGAAAGTACTGGAAGACATGGAGGAAGGGGTGGGGTAGGGTGGATAAATACACTATAATTTAAAGCAAAGCAAGGAACTATTAATGGAAGTTTTCCAAGTATTCACACATATTCAGCTATATTACAGGAATTTTTCTGATCAAGGTAGGTACCACGTACTTGCTGGCTTTGCCTGGACTACAGAAGACAAAAGAAGATGAACTGTAACATTTAGATATAAGATTTCTTTGTCATTTTAATATTCAAATATTCTTATCATATCATGATTCTCATTTCTTCTTAGCTTTCCCCACTCAGGTAAACATGCACAGCATTCATGCTGCTAAAATGCAGACAGCCTTTAACATACGTAGACCTTTGCAAGTCCCTCTTGCTCTTTCTGAAATAATGCCACAACCTACTTGTTTGCCTATTGCTAATTTGTAAAACATTCAGGTTAGAAATATATTGAGGCCATTTCTCCAGCTCTATTAACAGAAACATAGTTTATGGTTTTGAACAAGATACAGAAGTATATGGTTAGATAAAAACTATCAAAACTTTTCTGGTTCAACAGTGCTACAAAACATCACTTCATAAAAAAATGATAATTATCATGTGAGTTCTTATAGAAAACAATATGACCAACAAATTATGTGAACATTCACAATTGGAGACAGAACAATACTATTCAGTATAGAATCTATTCTACTACTGAAGTGAAGGAAAACCATGTACCAAATGAGAATGGAAATGAGGTAGCAAATTGCACTATGCTGCTTAAAGTAAAATAGCATTTTATTTTATTTTATTGAGAAAATTCATCATCATCACTACAACTATCATCACCATCATACCAAATTAAAATATGTTGATTTTATATAACTGCCTGAGATTTGGCAACTTTTCATTGATTTGGGGGTAAAGAATACTTCTAGTGGAAATCTACAGGCTGATATCTAGTTAAAGTCAAAAAACTTTGTGCAATCTGTGAGAAATTACAAGAATGTTCTAATTCCTTGAGTGACACTCCAGGGCTTCTATATAAGTTAACATTACTTGAACCATTATTATCACAAAATCTACAAGGACCCAAAGACCTGTAAGTTATTTCCAAAACCAGTTTTTCCATGAGAAAGCCAGATTGAGATGCATTCAAGTCCCTAAACCACCTGGTGATTCATCCTCCTCCATCATTTCCTACAAGTGCAGTTCTCTGTGCTGTAAATTCTGCCACAGGAAGGTTCTGAGCTTGAAAAAAAAAAGCAGTTTTACTGGGAATAAACTTTGGATCATTTCAGAGATCTGATTTACAGCTCCACTCCATTCCATTAGCCCATCTCTGGCACAGGAGGAAAAACGTGCACAGAGCTAGCATTGTCATTGGAAAGACTGTAAGAACTGCATTTGTGGTTGCTAGTCTGCTAGATTTGCAATAAGAAACTATTTTCAGCCACATATTTCAAAATATCAGAAAAAACTGCTCTTAATGTAAATGTATGATACTGGAAGAGTTATGAATAGTGTTTAATGCTCCGCACACTCACAGCCCCCCTAAAACAGGAAATAATGACTTGTTCCTACCTGACTTCTCGGTGGGAGCTGTCTTTTGTTGTTTAATTTTCTCCTCTGTATTGTGAAAGCAGCATGAAAGTTAGAAATTCATACTGTGTTAGCATAGGTACATATAAATGGAAAAACATTTCTAAACATGATATTATACATATAGTTCACAGTGACAAAATAAATGCATGCCTTTGGCATCAACACTGTCCCATTATAGTACTGTAAAAGAGCATGCATTCATTATGAGTTCTGGCTATGTGGTGAGATCATACACAATGGAAAAATAAATTAGTGGGCCTAATGCTTGTCACCAGAGTACAGCTGCCTACCTGTTAGTGTCTTTCAAGTAGGCACTCAGGTGGAAACTGTATTTCTATTAACACAATTACTATAACTTTGTGGACCTCACCTTGCCACTTAAGTTCAACAGTTGGATATTATATGACCCCAAAAACTCAGAAGTTGCCTAGGCACAAATATTGATTTATATATCTACAGCCTGTGGCCTTGCTCAGCATAGCTCTCAGGCGACACAGGCACATGTTGACATCAGCTACCAGACCTGAGCAGTTGTTCTATGTGCAGGAGGGTGGGTGAAACTTCAGGCATAAGCCAAGTCAAGTGAGAATTGTAATATTTGTTTTCAGATCTCTACTCTACCCACTGACTTGAACATTCCTCTTCCTGATCTTCTAAAAGCTCTGCTCCCACTTTCTCACTTTACCCATATCCAAATTCAAAATTCTTTCCTAACACCTATCTTTCCACATTCACACACAACACTACTTAAGACACTATTTAAGACATATCCAGGAAATATTTCCTCTTCCTCTCTCTGATGGAGGCATTTACAGCCACAAGCTTCTGGCTCTTCTCTTTTTCTCAGTACCTCTCCTGGGTATCAGATTCAAGCCGAAACAGGTCATCTAGGACAGAGCTATCTTGGCCCCTAAAGACATTCAACTAGTCGGAGTACTAACTGACTAGTAATACTGCTGGATAGTCTGTGCGTGAACAATACTTCTTGGCTCTTGAGCAGGAGCACTGTTTCCAACCTGGCAGCTAAATGTTCTTAAACATGGGAGAAAGCACCAGAAAGGAGATAGGTGGAAGGAACCACCTATGGATCACTACTTTACCTCTCTCTATACCAGTGCACTCTTAAATGGATAATATCAAGATCTACTTCTTTTTTGTGGGAGCAGTTTCTGTAGACGCTAAATGTCTAAGATGGATAGTAGACCCTTGTCTGCACTCTAAGTATGTAGAATGGAATTTAGAGTGTAACTTCTCGATAACTTCTTTGTTTTTTTCCTCCTGAGGGTAGAGAGAAGGTTCACTGCTCCTCTGCATCCATTTATTTTTAACTTAGCTCTCTGAGATTCCCAGAGGTATACACATGCCAAACAGGATAAACAGGACTATTGCTACTTTATCATGTGGCAACAGATACAGAAGCAGTCTCATTGCTCCAGTCTGTGCTTTCTGTAGGGAAGTAAGTACTAAGGGGAGAAAATACAGGGAAAAATAAGCTCAGTTTCGGTTGATCTTTTCTATTCTTTGGAAATAAAGAAAAGCTTTGCACTGCTGTGCTTTACAGTTGTCATCTGGTGGGCGGTGATTTAATATCTTTTCACCCATATTAAGTTTAGGGCTTTTTTTTCCCCCTTACTCAGCTATTGTTATGAATACAGTGAATTAAAAATCTCATCTCTGTTTCACAGCTGCCTGTGAAAGTAGAAATGTTTTTATAGCACAAGCAGCAACTTGCTGATATTAGGTATTCTCTTTCTGCTCTTTGAAGACCTTTAACATATTAAGTAATTCACATATTCACTAACTGACATTAGGATATTGAGTTTTCTATACACTAACCAAAGCAAACAAAAAACAAAACAAAACAAAACAAAAAAAACCCCCAAAAACACAGAAGACCAACCCAAAGATTGGTGACTTTATACATAGACTCTGTACTTTTCACTGGATTAATGACAAATCAAACTCAGAACATACATAGCTTTTTTCGAGCTTCCCTTTCTTTGGACAGTATCCCTGCTCTGTTGAACACTAGATTGGATATTCTTTCTTTTTCTAATTCTGGTGAGAATTTACATCAACACTTGCCCTATAACTCTAGGCGTCTAGAAAATAAATCTGCGAATAGATGGCATGTCTGATTCATTTAAAAGTATGAGAAGGATTTTCTTTTCAAAGCAAATTCATTTCTGAAAAAAAGTGTGTCTTGAACAGGGCTAATGACGTGCATTCATCTGAAGATAAATCCAGTAATTCTTTGGTATTTGTTCACCTATCTACTCTGCAACTTAACTTTACAGCAACTATTGATCAGCTGATTCCACTGCAGAATGCCCTGAAGGCTGCATCACCTTTTTTCCTGGCAGATCTCCAGATGGTGACTCTACAGCTTTTTGTCTGAGTATCTGACAACTGGTTGTAAGTAGAAGGAAACCAAATGAGCAAATTAGCAAAACTTAAGAATTAACAGTCTCTACAAGGGAACACACTTCAGGAAATCAAGAATCTTCACAAAATCATATCAGTTAACTGAACTTTCCATGTGGAGAAAAGCAGTGAAAAGAACTACATTTGTCCAGAATAAAAGAAATGCTTCAACTTGTAGATTTTTTTATACCTCATAGCTTTTTTATACCTCATATAATTGTTATATTACTGTACATGAGGAGTCCAACAATAACATCAAAAATTTGATGACTTCATAAAGATACAAAAATTCCAAAATATTATTATTTCTGAAATATTCAGAATTATGAAAAACATTCTGAAATACAAAATACTTTTTTCTTTTCTCTGCAGCACTAGCTGTGCAGCACTACCAGCATTAATATTCATTTTGGGGGGATATCTAATTTAAATAGGAAAAATATAAAGCTGCAAATATTTCCGTGTATTTCAGGCAGATTCAGATGATTTACAACAGAAAAGAATACCTGCTTCTCCACATGCACCAAACACTTTTAATTTCCCTATAGAATCACTCTATTTTCTGAGATTCTCTAGTTACTCAGTCATGTGACACTCCTAAAACTGATGGCAGTAGGCATAATAATAGTTTGAAGCTGCTTTGTATCAAGGTGAAAAAGGAGGCCACTGCTTTGTACAGAACGAGGCTTTTGTAATTCAGCTGCTAACTCCAGAGCTCTCATTGGTGCAAAGCAGGCAGAAGTATTATTACCACCTGTGCTGGCAGATTAATACTTCCAGTCATCATCTGAAATTCAAAAGAACCACTGCTCCCCAAAGGAACTGTTAATCACTGGAAATTTTTTACGATAAAGCAAATTTAGCAAGTCTTTTTTTTTTTTTTTTTAATTATTATTTTCAAATTCCAAGGGCTTTAATCTGGAATTTACTGTACCAGAGCAAACTCCTCCTTGGTCTGATGTACAGGCTATGTGATAAGATTCTCTGATATTTGCAAGTGCCTTACTATGGAAATTCAGTCAAGTGCTAGTATCTCGATTAAAAAAGGCGAGTTGTGCAGCTAAAGCTGGTTCCGTTGTGGTGGGTGGGGGAGCAGTTGTGCTGCCTGCCTGGGTGACCCACGAATAGGCACCAGGACTCCTGCCATCATATACAGTGCCATAAAGGGTGACTTCCTCCACGGCATGTCCACCTCAGACAAGTTCACCCACCTCCGTCTGCTGGCTAAAGCACCTGCTAGCTCTTAATATCTGAAAGGTGGACAAGGAGGTAAAATTTCTTGGCACGTGCCTTTGAAGGCTGCAGTGAGGAACGTTCCTTTTTGTGCCTTGTTGACCCCAAAACAGCAGTATAACTTCACTAAATCAGTTGTTAAAGGCTTGTAGAATACTGTTAAACTGTCTATGAAATATTTAACTTACAAATAGAACATAGTATTATAAAAACAAAAGAGAAAAAAAGTAAAACTATAGGAAAAATTATTACCTTGCAAATAACCCCCTCAAAAAAATTAGAAAAAAAAAATAATGAAAACCAAGACTCCTCGGTTACCATTTAACAACTTTTTAAGTGGTTTATCTGATCATTTATTCGTGACTTTATCATTTTTATGTGAAATTTAAAGAACAGCACTGCCGAAATTGTTCATTAGACACCAACACTTGCTTTTCAGTGCAAGTGCAGCAATGGCTTCACAGCCTTCAGCCAGACCACTCTGGAGCTACATATGCAGAGCATAAGTACATGAGATATGCTCTCAGTCTTGTTTCTTTCCAGCAGGCCAGTTGTAGATCTTTGTCTTCCTCCTCAAAAAGTACAAGGACCAAAGCCCTGGGCACACAACAAAATCTCAGAAGCACGTAACTCAAGCAAGTCTCTAAGTTTTGCAGACCACAGTGGTCCATACTGAGCTGAGCCTGGAGTGATTGGAAATTAAATTACCAAACTTACCTGGCTTATTGTGAGAGATTGGTTTTTCATGTTTAATATGTTCGTGCTCTGCAAATAAGAAGAACCCCTACTTTAGAGGTTTTTTCATTTTTACATTTTAAAAACAAAAGATTCTCTTTATAATTTTAAGAGGCTATTTTGCATTACGTATTAACATCAGACTTGATTTTGACAAATGCTAGTCTTGAGAAAAGATTTAAAAAATCTTTCTCACAATGAAATAATACACACAAAAAGTTGTCTTTTTATGTGGTTTAAGAAATTTCAAAATTACACCGTGTTTTTTATAAATAAAAACTTTCTATCTATATTACCTATTTTCTACATAAAACATTTCTCCTTGATGTTTAATGTAGAAATTATGGAAGCATTTTTGTTTGTTTTTTACTTTAGAAATGAAGCAGTATTGCATAGAATGAAAAATAAAGTTCAATATACTCCATAAACAAAAATTAGCTTTTCATATTTCTCTGTCATCCTGGGACCAGTTCTTCCACATATACAATGTAAGCAGTGACAGAAATAAATATTACATTTTATTAATACACAAGCTGCATGCAATTTCATAGCTTTTAAAAACATTGATATTAAAAAAAATAATAATATGGAATAGAAAAAGAAAAGCAAAGGAATATCAGAGGAAATACTAAAACTATGTTTAATTCTGATTTATAGCAGCTATGTCTAAACTGTGCAGCACACCAGAAGGTAAATCCCTCTATTGTATGGATCATAGACCCTTTCTGGTCTATGTCACTCATGATTTTTGCCAGTGCATCATGGAGACAGAAGGCACAGTTAGGTCTTACAGAAACCTGAACTGGAACAGAGTTTATACACAGGCCGGGGCCTGTGAAATGCACCTGGTCCTCCACTACAGGGACTGTCACTGAACATCAATTTCAAAAGTCAAAGTTTCCTGTGAGCGTTTGCTGATGAATCTCATCTTAAGCTGCCAAGACTTTGAAGACGTAAAAAAGTATCTTTCTCCTAAAATCTGAAGTAACAGCATTTTTTAACGACTTTATACTTACTGTGTTCGTGAGGTTTCTCTGAAGTGCCTAGAAGTAACAAAAATTTTTAAATACTTTTATGGCTACAAAACAGGATTTAATGCATTTATTCATGACATTTGCACATGGAATAAAAAAAGAACACATTCAGTTAATTCTCTATTAAAACGTTTGACAGTGTATATATTCTTCTTTATACTATCTACTCCAGCCACCTAACTGGGACACTTAAGAAACATAAACACTTTAAAATCCTCATTGAGCTGATGCTTGATACAACTGCTTCTGTCAGATTGCTATGTGTCCTTGGTGGGATGAGTTGCCTGCACTAAACAGTGACCATGTTTGTAACCTAAGGCAATAACACTGGTAGGTGAGATGCCCAGTTCAGTGCTCATTATCTAAATCTGAAAGTGCCTAATACTGGAAAAAAAATAGATAATGCTAGTTGGAGAGATGAAGTGACACCTAAGGCAAACTAAATCAGATCTTATGTGTAGCCCTGACAAGTACAACTGCCCCATTAAGGTCAGTAAGCTTCAGATGGATGTGACACTCCAAGGAGCAGAAAGAAGCATCTGAAAACAAAGTAGGGCACAACTAAATAAAAAGCCTCATTTCTTCACTGCCATATCTCTTAAGCTTCCCACTTCTCTTTGTTTCCCCAGAAAAAAAAACAGATTAAATAAAATTAAAACCTGAACTAACAGTTTGCATGAACAGTAAGAGAGGGGTAAAGGTAAAGAGAGCTTAGGGAGCCATGCCCCATGCTATTAGCAGTGCTATGGAAGGAAATCCAATGCCTAGGCCTGGCTTGCCAGCTAGATATTTCCTTTTAACTTTTGTAAGGCAGGTGTTTCTCAGGCCATGAAGGCTCTGCCACCCATATATATCAGTGTGCCATGTATGAAAGAGCAGTCTCTGAGAAGATGCAGCAGTGCAGGATGAGCTGCCTTTGCAGGCCCGGACACACAAGCAGTAATTTCTCCGTTTTACTTGCTTTCGTCATCGTAGAATCACAGAATCATAGAATGGCCCTGGTTGGAAGGCGCCTCAAGGATCATCAAGCTCCAACTGCCCTGCTGCAGGCAGGATGGCCAACCTCTGTATTTAATACTGAACCAGGCTGCCCAGGATCCCATCCAGCCTGGCCTTGAACACCTCCAGGGACGGAGCATCCACAGCCTCTCTGGGCAGCCTGTTCCAGCACCTCACTACTCTCTTGGTAAAGAACTTCCCCCTGATATCCAACCTAAACCTTCCCTCCTTCAATTTAAAACCATTTTCCCTTGTCCTGCCAAGGGGCTTTCCCGCTTTCCTGGAAGGGGTAAAGCCTTTCCATTTTACATCAAGTATCTGCTTAATTCAAGTTGTCTCTGTAATGTGAAGAGTCAATGACTAGAGATAACATGAAGAAAAGAACAAAAATAATGGAATATTTTAAGGGGCGGTGTAGACTAAAGATACAAATTAGAGGGACATACTTGCTTATAAATTTAGTTAAATCCCATTGTAGTTGAGTATCCAAGAAATATGCTGGAAATTTGAAAAGGTGATTCACTTTGTATTGTATCAAAAGGTGTTATGAGATACACTCAACAGCTACAAAATTCTGTTCACTGGAGGAAATTAATAGAAAATATAAAAATATCCTGAAATTTAGGTGCTGGTATACTGACTTATATCACAGACTACTGTGATACTGTTATACTTAAAAAAAAAACAAAAAACACCTATAATGATCAGAGGTACACCCTGTCTTCTGTTTCTGGTGTAACACGGCATATACAGATAAAAACAAATCAGGGATGAAAAAATGAAGATCTCAAATTAAAAATTTTTACACACTATGTCAGCTATGTTAAAATCTAGCATAGATAAACATTTCTTCTGCCAAATATGCCATGATTTCAGTCAGTTAAATATTAAACTTAACCTTCATTTGTGCCATATTATTTCATCGAAGATGCCATTCAAAGTACTTATGCAGGAAACAAAACCCCAAAATGGAATCTCAAGGATCTTACTTCCTTTTTTTTCAGTATCAAAATTGTTTGTGACACAGATATTCAGACTATTAATTCAGTGAAAATGAGAAGATAAAAACTAGATGTTGATAATCTAGTCAGAATTTCCAGAATATCATATTACATATTACATGGTATTTAACTTAGAGAACGAGAAATTAAAGGTTATGTTCTGCTGCTCTCCCTCATCTCATGTACTATATTGTTCTGAATGTGAAACTATATTCGATTTTTGTGCTTAAATAATATTTCTTTATACAGTACCTAGATAAGCTGTGATACTCCATGCTGCAAAATGTGTGAATGTTGAAAATGTTCATCATTTTGAAAAGTAAGTAGGCAAATTACAGAAAAGTCTACTAAGAACACGAAATACCATTTCTGGCTTAGAAAGTGTCTGAGATGAGATCATGGGAGATCATGAGGCTCTGCTACATGACTGTTTTGTTTCCTTTTGTACTCTTCCCTAGATTTGGTGTCTTAGGTGTTGGATTAGGTAATCCCTTGGTATTGTTTCAAACAGTTGTTCTGATGTTATTAACTAGCAGCACTATCAGTTGGGTAAATAACCCCATGTTTTTCACAGTGTTTTAAAAGTCAGTCCTTAGTAATTACTTTATCTCTATTTGCTTAACACTTACAGAAGGAAAAGGATCAGATGCAGATCTAATGAATAATAGAGAAAGCTTTGATGAAATACTTGAAACTAAATAATATCTGAATTAGATCAATGAAACTATCTAGGTATAACCTCAGCAGAAACTTTTTAGAAATTTCTTTTATGTCATTCTAAATTAATCTTGGTAACTGGGATTAATAGTTATCTTGCTGTTTTTCACATTTGCTTGAAATTTTCTTTGACTCTTGTCTGCTATTCTGAATGCCAGAAGGGTATTAATTATATATGGCATATTTTTGTAAATTAGCTTCGGATATGGGTTCAGAATAGAAATCTTCTGCTTTATTGAACCATAAATTGGTGAGGTTAAAAGCAGAACATACTTTTTGATTACAATACATCTATTTTCCATCTGGATAACAGTTATTTACTGTTCAGATAACAAGTATATCAAGTGTGCATACTCTATAGAGAAAGAATGTGTTATGAAGGAAATGGAAGCAACACTAGAACTATTTATTTTAGTAAAGAATAACAAAATACTAATACATTATGCAGCTGAGAAAATTATTTTTTATTGGATAGATACCTGTGTATGAGAAAGAAGGCAGTTAGTTTCCATTAGACTAAATACGAGCCTAGTTCATCACCCATTAAAGAAAGCACAAAGATTAACAGAATTTGGACTAGGCATTAGATGAGCAGAGTCATGACATCAATCTGTGAAAACAACCCAGGCCAAATGAGGAATCACAATCAAAATGAGACTTTTAATGGAATTCTCAAGATTTGTGCCTAAATTTAAGGTTGCAACAGTTCTGTGTTTGTTTGTGCAAGGGTTTTCGGACTGCGGATCAACTGTGTTATCAAAAAGACAAGCAGAGAAAAAAATATATTCCTTATATTTGGACAGTTCAGAAGGCCTTAGATGATACAAGCTTTGGAAAAGAATAAAAATATAATGCAAAGAGATTCATCAAGACTTAGCACTGTACAGGAGCAGTAGGAGCCTCTGTGAAGTTATTGCCTCCCTGCTAATTGTCACTTATGGGAACAGTCATAGAACCATTAAAGGTGGAAAAGTCCACTAAGATCATCTAGTCCAACCATAAACTATCACCACCATGCCCATTAACCACGTCCCTCAGTGCCACATCTATACAGTTCTGGAAAACTTCCAATCAAATGTTCCCACAAGTTTTCTTGGTCAGCAAACCCAACCTCTTATATTTGCCTATGTCCTCCTTGATTCCTGCTAGCTGGCTAAACAGCTGGCAGACTGACTGTGCAGAAAAAACATCCTAATGAGCATATGTCTAAAAAATGACTAATCAAAAAGCAGATCAGTTGCAGCAAGGTTCCTGTTAAGAGACTGGTTTATGCTCCCCCTCATCCTTGCTCTAGGATAGGACATTTCTTTGACAGTGTATGGCCAATAGGTACGCTACAGAAAGGTCAAAGTAAAGAAAGCATGAAGAGTGTGGTTGTGACATAAATAAAGGGAGCTGGTATGTGACTATTCTAAATTAGATGCTCTGTAAGCCTTACATTTACAGAATCTCTTAATTTCCTTCTGAGTTCATTTTATATTTCTGTTTAATTTTAAAGATATATTCAGGATATTTATGCAGGTTTCTACCCATTAAGGAAGTACGATGCCACATTAGCAAGACAGGTATTAAATACTAAGAGACTTGTTGAGTTTATCTGCAAGGAAGCACACAAACCAGATTTCTAGAAAGTACTCTCCCTATTGTTTAATAGCAGGGACTGTTTCCCTGCGGCATCACAAAGTTCGTTGGACTATCCTTTCAGCATGACTCTTGTGACTAGTGAGGATGATAGCGTAAGTGACTAAGGCTGCCACTCCTAAAACGTCATGATTTGGCATTGTAATTAATAATTAATTGCTGCCATTGGAACATATAGGGTATTTACCTCCAACAGATTAATCTAAGCTATCCACTAACAGTGAGAGGGCTGTTCTCACAGTCCCTTCTACCTTATTTCCGTTACCAGATAAATGCCTTTGTGCAGTTAGCATGTTTGTGTCCTTGCTGTTTGATTTGTCGTTTACCTTAGGGCTGCATAGTGAAGAATGAATTGACTCTTGGTTTGGGGGGATTTTGCTGTAATTCTCTAGAGCCACCTGTTTTTTTAAGATTTATTTTTAACAGCAATTCAACACTATTTTATATAACTGGGAAAAACAAAAAGTAGTTCACAGAGAGAATGGAAGAAAAAAACTTTGCCACGGGGTAAATATAATAGAACTAGCAAGGAAATACAGACATTTGCAACATTTTTAAATGTTTTTTAATGAGAGAAATTGCTTCAACTTGATTCTGAGATGCATGCCTTTAGGGAGCATCAGTAATGATCCCAATCTTTCTCTGTTTCCCAGTTTGTCAGTTAAACAATAGAAATGCACTGGGAAGTATAAGTCTTGTTGAAACAGCAATCTCATATGATAGCAGTAAAAGCTAATGTCTTTAAAGTACTATAAGTCTTAAAATCCCAGGTGTACACATCTTCCATCGACGGAGCTGGAAAGAATAAAATTTCAGCCAAATGCAGATGAGATACATGTTCTGTATTAATGCATTTCATCTTTAGGTACGTGTGTTGAAAGGCCTGAAGAGCTTCCTCTCAATATCCTCAGCTTCTGGCGTTTTCATGTGCTCTTCTCTGAAATTATGGGATGGGAACATATATATCAGGGAGAATATGCTTAACAAGCCTTTATTTTTAGTAATTTTTTTTTTGCATGTAATTAAGCTAAAACATAGCAAAGCTCAGGCCATACTTTATATTCCAAAAAAATATTGGCATATAAAGGATAACTGAGTGAAATCACGCAGATTAAGATCTGTAGGTTGTTAGAGTGCTTACATATTTTTCTGAATGTTAACACTAGTTTATACAGAAATAGTGTTGTTTACCATTCTAGATAAGCAATTGGAGCTGAAAGGAGTGCCTCTTGCAGGAGTTGTTAATACTTATTAATATTTAGATGTTCAGTCTATTTCATAATGCCTGTTATTTGTTAAAGAAGCCAGACTAATACCCTGGGTCCAGACTCCATGCAGATATCTTGACTATGAGCATTTTTTTTAGCTCCTTCTTAAATATGAATGAATTTTATGTATAACCATGGACAACATTCATATATGTTATTATATAAATGTAAAATAATGGCCATTAAGACAAGATGAGATGACCTAACCAAAATCTAGAAAAGAAAATCGGAAAAGAGGTTAGTTCGTATTAGGAATAGAAAACCATAAGAAAGCAATGAGAATGTGAAAAGATGGACTTTTCCCAGTATACTATCCATATTAATATGGTGATTAAATTAGAGGACTAATGGCTAGTTTCTAGGGGCACAATATCCTGAGCCATAATTTTTTCTCATGAATTGCTGCTGATCTCTTATTTTTGCTTTAATTACAACTTTCTAAGAGCACAATATCTTTGAGTATTCATTTACAACCATCTTTGTACAGGGTAATAACAGAATATTTGTCCCACGGGTAAATTTTTAGCCAATTAACCATGTGTTATATGAATATTCATGTGTTTAATCATATCATGCTGATTGACAGTTGAAAGTGTTGCTGACAATGCTAATGTACATGTGTTACACCTAACTTATAGAAACAACACAGGCCACCAATTACACAGATCACGTTTTCCTCAGAAATCACAGCTGTTGCATAATCATTAAAAACTAGTTTAACTGTCTTCATTTATTGGTAGCAGGGGCTGAATAAATTACTGTTGCACTTTAACACAAACCGCAATCATAACTGCAATTGAAATGCTGTGCAAGATCTGCCAATGTGAATTGTTTCTCAGGTTTATCATTTAATAAGACACACAGAAAAGTGTAGTGTAGTCACAGTTTTACCCTAAAGGGACTATGAAGATTTAACTGATGTCAGGGTTTAGATTGTCTTGTTGAGAAAATGATTTTGGGTAAGTTGAAAAATATATTCATGTAAGTTAGCATCATTATTTTTATGTGCCTTAACTTAATAATGAGTACACTAAAAATTAAGTGAAAGGATGCTAAACATGAATTTTGTAACTTACTGCTAAGCATCCTAGATTAAATATTTACATTAGCCCCACTGTCTAAACACAATGAGAATAGCTATTTAGTCTGTTACCAGTAAATGTCTTTCTTCTTTTGCACACACTTTTCTTTTGATGTTAGGCTCTGAAAAGAGGAAAACTAAAGGCTTTAGGAGGGTTGCTGAAGTAATCAACAAGCTATCCTGATGTTTCTTACGGTCTGTTCTATATTTGTGTTATTAATCCTCAACTGCATGCCTTGTTACAACCAGGAGAAAATTCCTTGTATCCTGACAGATATCTAAGACAGATGAATCACTCAGTTCCTCTCTGAGACTCTTATTTCTCTCCAATCACTCTAAAAAAAGACAAGGTTGAATAGCTTCATCTTATAAGTCTTACTTTAGACTTCTAAACTTGTGTGAGATAAATCCTTTTAACAGTTAGCTCATCTGAAGTGTTTTAAATTTGTGAATTCAGTGAAGATGCATCACATGGATTGGCCTTGAGCCCAATACACTTACTGCTCCTTTGCCTACTTTCTACCTTCATTGAATGAGTAATCTGGAGTAATCTGGGTGTATTCCTGTCCTGTTTTATCCTAACGCAAGTACTTGCAACATGGAAAGCACAAGAGCCTGTTTCCTAAGATCGGGCCATCACTTAACAGAGGTTTTGAATGTAAGCATTAAGACTGAGCCCTGCAGAATGCACATTCATTATTTATATCCACTAAGACTGTTGAGACAAGGTATACAGAGGCCAAGAAAATATCTGCTATTCAGTGTATACATTTCAGTCTATCTTCCATATTTCATGAAAATTCTACGTTCGTTTTCCTTGAAAACGCCTGGATTTTGCTTACTCAGTATGGGAAGTCAAAAAACAGTAACGTATAACCACAGCTGTCTATAAAATGAAAAGTATCTTTAGGCAGGAGTGGATTAATATTGAAACGTACCTTGTCTGTTACTAAAGTCTCTCATAAAACGTTTTTTGGTATAATAAAGACAACAATATTTTGTTCTTAATTTGATTCAGGAGGGCAGTGCTAACAACTGGTTCGCAGGTCCCTTGGGCTCCATCTTGTGGCTAATTCCATGAATGTTACCCCTTGAGAGAGATTCCTACCTCGAGCTACAGCTAAAATAGCACTGATTATTTTAAACAACAGAGTCGTTTGTGACTGCTTGTTTTATTTTCTCACACAAAACATTTATATTTAATACTTTTTTTTTTTTCAGAACAGAATTTAAATAGACACTCTACTTTTGTTCCTCCGTTTAGAAATGTACAT
>PPHD01010622.1:0-19499 GCA_002909625.1 Bambusicola thoracicus
AAATTCTGTATTATCAGCTGAAAATATGGGAGACAGTGCTATATGCCCAGCCCCTCTACAGGCTTTGCAACACAGAGCAGATCTACTCCCATCTCCTTATCTGCCTCTTCTGCTGGGCAGAAGCTCATAGAAAACACTGCAAGACCCCTCCTCTACTCATTTCTTTTCCTAGAGTGGTCAGGGGGAGCAGTCAGGATGGAAGAGTCCATCACCCAGACTTATAAGGAAAGTCATGTTCTGCTCACACCAGCGCTGGCTAACAATGCTGTGAGATGAAGCCAGTCAAGAAAAAAAGCTATCAGATTTATTTCTGGGAGACAGATTCTAGTTTCAAGACTAGCAATGGTTTATATAGAGACTCGGCATAGCTGTTAGTTCCAATATCTCTTTTTTATACATGAAAACTGTTTGTGGTACCAGGATTCTCTACTGCTTTGCTGTGTGTCTTGGGGACTCCGTTGAGTGAGGGTTTATAGACCCAGTGGGGTTCTACAAGATTATGTAGAGGTAAAGATCTTTGTGAAAAACACTGGAAGATTTACTTTTTGAAGGAGAATAAGTGCAGGAAAAACACAAAGGGGAAGTAGGGAAGTATTTCTTAGAAGACTACAACTCAGGAAGAAGTCAGATACATCAGTCCTATTATCTAGACCAATGCTTGGTTTTTATAAATTTCTACCACTGGAGCTAAACACTGTTTCTTCACGTTATTCAGTTGTGTTAGCATCATTCTTTTTGTTCCACACCCACCGATAAGACTTTATTGTGCTTTAAGTTTGAAAAGGAGGTTTACTAGAATAGAAACTGCTTAGGAGGAAAAGTTCAGGTTGCCTGAGGACACACCCTGAAGGCTGCTGTGAGCTACAGCCACAGGTGGGTTCACAAATGGCTGCAGCTGAATGTGGGAAATGGGATTTGGGGAAAAACATCCCTGGGGTGTACTCCACTGCAGGAAAAGCCCTTCCAGCATCCAGCGGGAGAGGTTCCTCCTCTGCTTTGGGTTTCTGTAGATTTGTAACAGCAGATGAAAAGCAGGGCTGGCCAGCCTTACAGAGCAGCTAGAAAAGAAGGGCAGGAAATGAGCAGGTTTGAGAGCAAGAACAGCGCCCTTCAGTGGGTTAGGGCACTGCCCCTGCCCTCTCATTGCACTCACTGTTGCAGCTGTCAGGCCTTTCCTCCCTCTGCAGTTCAAGACCTCTGTATGTCACTCAGACTTCTCTCATGTATAATAGTCAGTCATTGTCTTTTTAAGAAATAGGAAACACAACGAGACCCATCACGTTTAGCCATGACAAAGGGAATATCAGATAATGTATTAAAGGTATGAAATGCTTAACAGCCTGCGGGCATCCAGCTCTTAATCCTGCCGACATGTGAGATCGATAGGGCAAATGGCACAGGTACAACTAGTTCCCCAAATGCGCAAATTATTGCACACGTGATCCGATCCCAGACTTCTATTTTCGAAGCTCAAACTCAAGACAGATCGCAGCAAAGCCCCGTGCAGAGCGGGGCGGCGGGCTGGGAAGCGCCGAGCGGGCGCTGGAGGGAGCTGCCGCCACGGGCACCGCGCCGGCTCCGCCAGCCGCGAGCGCAGAGGGAGAGAGCGCTGCAGGGCTGCAAACGGCGTCTCTCGCTGTCACTTCAGCTTAAGAGCGTTCTCTCTTTTTAAAGAGAGACAAGCTAGTTCTCTAGCTCGGGAAGTAAGCCAAAATCTGTGAAGCTGCGCTGAACAGAAATCTTAATTCTAATCAATGTTGTATATATACATCATCCCCTTTAACATGGCATATTTCTCTTTATTTTACGTAATGGTGAATACTATTTGAATAGAAACTAAAATCCTGCACCTAATATCTGCCTCTATCCCATTCAAAAAAAAATTGCAGGTGAGACACAACAAAGGCACAGTGTAACTCTGAGCCTCAGCTGTTTTCTCTTGCAGCACCTGGGGGAAGATCATGCCACTACTGCAGCTCTTAGTAGGTTGAGTGAAGTTAGCTAAGACTCAATTTTTAAGATTGAACATAGCTGTTAAAATACATTCAGGACAAAATCAATTCCCAACTAATGCCAATTTTCTGGAAAGCAAAACTGGAAACCTTACTAAAATGGTCCCTTCACTTGGTGAATTTTTCTCTCATTTCTTCTCATGTTATCATCGGAGATAACCTCACTCTGAACATCACTCAAATATCCACAGTGTTTTTCAAAACAAAGGCTAATTATTTCTTTCAACCCAAAGGTCCTGTTTCCTGGCAAGGGGTAATTTAAAATTCAGCTTACTCTGGTAGACAAAAACAAAAAGAGTTAATCAGTGACCTAAAAAATTGGCTGTTGCCTAGACACCAGTGACCAGGAGCCTTTTACAGTTTGCTGGTACAAATGCTGTATTGCACCAGGCAGTAACGTCAAGGAACCTGAAATGAAAATGTAATGATGCTGAAAAGACAGAAATGCTTATTAGCTCTTCCTTCTCTGTACTAGGAATGCACAAGCAGGATGTAACCCGTCTGATGATGCATCTTCAATCAAAGGTTTGTCATTTACTGAAGAGAAAGGTAAAACTGAGTATCTGACAGTACAAAACAATGGCAGGGTAACTTGAATGTAAGTGTCTCAAATGAATTAGCTGATGAGTTCTTTACATCACTTTCCTGTTTATAAACGCTTTAAGAATGGGTATCCCTGAACACTGGAAGATGGGCAAAGAGTAAGAGAGACCTACAGATCAGTACCACTAATGTTAGTCACGGGGGAAACAGTGCAGACGTAGCTGGAGAGAGTTTGAGTTTATACTGCACATGTCCTCCTGGAAAAGAGGGAGCTATTTTACCTTGCAGATGAAAGCATGTGATCCAGGAATGGAAAGCTTGACTGAGAGAAGCTCAAGTTTGACATAAATTCCTATTTCCATCAGGAATATCAAACATAGCTGAACTAGCTGATCAGCAATGGTAGATGGATTTACCATCATTCAGTTTCTGTAAGTCACAATTCTACCTTAGTCTAACTTGAAGGGAAATGGATGGCTGTCACCAGGGGATGTCATGCAAGAGTGGGGTCATTCCTCACAAGTGCTGAGGCCACGCAGTCTCAAAACAGGTATGGGGCAGATGTGACCTTCCATCTTGCCTTATCAGTGATGTGGGCAGGTGGCATGGGAGGGCAAAGCAGCTCAGGGGTTCAGAAGTCACGAAGTCCCTGTTTTTATACGATTCACACAGCAAGCATGGTGAACCTTCCAACTGTGTTGGCAGAGTAACCGGTGGATTTTGATGGAATCCTGCCTGAGTTCTGCTAAAAGGTCACTGAAGAAGATGCTATTTTGTAAAACATTTCCATTTCAGTGAATCAGGTCTTTCTGTTGAAACTGAAATGTTTTGCTGAAAACCTGTTGTGCTGGAAAACCTCCAACCATTTATGTCTCTCCTACTCTCATAGAGAAGAAATGGATTGTCTCCAGCTTCCCCTTTCGATGCATCAACCCTCCTATGCTTCCTCTTGTGCCCACTCAGGGTCCATCTCATAAAGCACACATCTGCTAAAGGGTCCAAATATGTTTGTACTAGGAAGTGTAAGATTGTCAAAGTATGAGGAGGAAGGAAAAGTACTGCCAAATAAAAAGACACAGTACAGCTGTGTGATGCAAGTGTATCACTAACTGAACATGAGTTCAGTCCATCTTTTCTAAAGGAAAAAGGCCACTTCAATTCCTGAAATAACAGCTTGCCTCAGAGATCTTTGACATTCCTGCAAACACTAGTAAAGAATTTAAAGGCCATTAAAAAAAAAAAAAAAAAAAAAAAAAAATAAATTAAAAAAAAAATAGCAAAGCACCTGCACTAACATTCCTGCATTAAACCAGAGCTGAATTTGGCTATGGTTGAATTTTGAATTCAGTCTGTATAGGAAGACATGACCAGGTACACTCAATTATTTGTCATGAAAATACTAGCCAGGAAATTTAACTTTGTGTGTGTGTGTGTGTATCATTCCAAAATGCCAGTCTCTGTGAGCATATCTATTACTTGTAAGCATTTACTAATCATTTGTGAACAAATGTTAGCAGTTGGTTTGTTTCCATCTGTCATTCCTGTCACTGTCTGTGCCTGGCCACGTCATTGTACAGAGATGTGCAGTTGACTTTTTCCTCTTCCCGACAACTCAAACTTTTTAGGTAGGATAAATATGTTTGAGTATAATTCTAAAAGAAGTTGACAGAACCGTCTCCAGCTTGAAGGGACTCACTACTAAGGTGATATTTTTCTCCCATCAAGAAAATACATTCAGGGTCATGCACTGCCTGTATCCCTCACATAGTCATTCAGGGGAGTTACTGTAGTTTACATATGCTTATCTGAGCCAGCAGTGGGGCATGCCAGCATGGGGTCCAGCACAGGCTGCAAACTCATCCAGGAACCAGGGCGAATGTGTAGGCCTGGGCAGCATGTTCTTGGCATGAGGAACAGTTGGTGACTGAACCCTATCTTCCACCAAAATGCTGTGAAGGAGATGGCACCATGTGATTTAAGATTTTTAAGCCACTCGCATGAGATTCTAAAAAGCAAAGAAATGGTTTCTGGAAGGATAAAGGAGAGAATGTTGAGGATGAAAAAGCTACCACTGAGCTAAGCCAAAACAATATCAACCTCAAACAAAAAACTGGAAATATGAAAGTTGATGCAAACAAATGGCTTGCAAACACTTTCATACTAAAGGTACTGATTGGGCATGGAACTTCGTCTAGGCTTCAAGGCCAACAACTTCTCAAAAGTTGTTACATATCTCTGTTTAGTTTTGCGAAGTTTTGGATGTTGTATATCCCACAAATCTTGTTTGTTAGTAAACAAACTATCCTGTTTTCTGACTGCTCCATTGCCCACTACCCTTGTTTATCACTTTGGCTACAACTGAATGCAAGGTTATGGGCATTGCCTCATTACATGTGGCACTGCTGCAGCCAGATAGCATCCATCCATGCTTGCAAATTTAAAGCCAGCATAGACACATCTTTCCCATCCATGGTTTCCTCCTGGACTGTGAATGTGTGAATTATATTGAAATACTTTCAATTAGAAACCCTAGGCAACAGATGTGTGCTTCCTCTATTGGAAGTAGGAAAATGCATTTGCCTTCGGTATGTGGTCTTTTAACTCTCTTTTAAAAATAAAACAAACATTTTTAGCAGTATATTTTTGCCTATTTTCCTAATCGTCATGAGTGAAACATTTCCCCTGAATTAGTTTAATTCAATAGAATATGGCAGCTTAAAATAGCACAGGATATTTTTCAATATTTGGTGGACAGCAAAAATTGATGTCTTGCTCTGGTGTTGCATTAGCTTTTTGTGAAATAATCCTGGTAAAGGGCTATCTCAGTATTTTTGAAGCTATTGAAAATCAGACTTCTGTAGCTCTACGGCAAGAAAAAAAAAGGAAAAAAAAAAAGCATTATTAATTCATTTGCGTACTTGTTTTCCTACATTTCCATTCCTCTCTGCTTCTTCCCCCTCTGAAGGCTCAAGGGAACAGATCCTTCCATGTTTTCAGTTGGCATGGGTCCACAGAACAGCTGTGCCAATTACTTCCAGTTGAGGACTACCACTGGGTGTATAGCTGCTTGTACTGAAGTTGTTGCAATTACTATCATTATGTTATTTCTTGGCAAGGAAAGGAGAAAGATAAGTGAGTGTCTGGGGTGCTTTGTTTAACTGCAGTGGGCCACTTACTCATGCCAACCACCGAGAGCTACTAGGAAGCAAGCACAGTGAGAAGTGAACTTCTTGGAAATTTCAGATTTAACATGGTAAGGAGACAAAGGGCCTTCTTAATGAAACCTAATATACTTTAGGTCTGCCAGTTCCTTCAGAAAGGGAAAGCATTTTTCCAGTGTGTTAGATTAC
Source organism: Bambusicola thoracicus (assembly GCA_002909625.1). Classification (NCBI taxonomy): domain Eukaryota; kingdom Metazoa; phylum Chordata; class Aves; order Galliformes; family Phasianidae; genus Bambusicola; species Bambusicola thoracicus. Next base: position 5,906 of record PPHD01010622.1, read on the forward strand.
TGCCACAGTACCTATTATGTGCTTGCTTTTATGCAGCTGACAGAGATCTTTACCACTGCTTCGACCTGCAGGAGTTACTCGTGTTAATGCCAGCACTGAGGAAAACTATCGCGTGGTTTACCTCCACCTGAGAAACCATCTTGATGACTTGCTCCAAATGGTACACAACTATTCACACACCTGTGATCACAGTGCTGCGAAGGGAAGTCTTTAGACAAAATGAAGAGTGGGCTGGAAGCTTCAGGTGGCAGCTAGGGGTGTGAAGGACTTCAGTGTTTTGTTGCTCGGTGTGCACAGCTGTGAGAGCCCTCTCACATCAGGAAAGCTTCAGGGCCTCCTTCTACCAAACCAACTGCCCCCGGTGCTCAGACAAACACTGCATTGCGTCTGGTCTGGATGTTGCATTGCAGCCAGTTCAACGTAGCACGTATCATGAAGATGATTTTTTTCCTTTTTTTCCTCTTCTTGTACAGCAAAGCTTCAGCAGTTCCTGGCTGCAGCACAGAGGCACCGAGCAGTTCACCGCAACACTCTGGGACTCAGACCAAGCGAAGGGGAGCCCCACCATCAGCAGGAGGGCCCTGTCCTACTCTGGCTTTGCCAATGAAATACGGAGAGAACCCTTTCATGCTTGATGTATGTGTTTTACTCATTAAATAATGCAATTTATGACAGTGTTACCTTGTGGAAACACTGACTGCGAGTACAATATGCATCACCGCTCAAGCGCTGAGGTAAAATGGGAGTACCACACTGGTGCCCACCCCGAAGTCCCTTATCCATAGTTTTGTTTGTCGCTCGCATATTTGCCATACAGCACCCCCTGCCCCCAGAACCCTTCACAGCGCGGCTGCGCAGTCCGCCGTAGCAGCCCCGATTCCCGTACGGCCGGCGCCGCGTGCCCGGCCCCGCGCCTTTTCCTGCACTACGGCGTTTCCGCAGCCGTGTCCTCCGCTGCCCTCGCGCGGCGCCCCCGGTCGCCAAGCACGTTTCTACGAGGCGCCTATAAACAACATGGCGGCAGCGGCGGCGGCCCCTCCGTCTGTCCACGGGCTGTAGGTGGCGCGGCGGTGTAATTTTACGGCGCCGGGGCAGTGGGTCCTGTCGCCTCCGCGCCGTTCCGTCCCGCGTTGCCCCTCCTCGCCGGGCCGCGGTGAGAGCGGTAGGGCAGCGCTCCGCCCCGCCGTGCGGGGGTGTCCGGGCGCCCGGGAGCAGCTCCTCTGCTGCGTTACAGCGGAGCGGCGGCGCCGGGGGTGCCAGCGGGGCTCCTCGGCGGCGGGAGCGAGGGGCGCAGGGTCCGGGTGCCGGCAGACGCTTGAGGGCTGCCGTGAGGGCAGCGGGGCTATGTCGCTGCAGAGCCCGCCCGCGGCCGCCGCCGGCCTGCCCCCCGGCGCGGAGCTGGAGCAGGAGCAGGGCAGCACGGCTCCGCCGGCGGCCGAGGAGGACGGCGAGGATGAGGAAGAAGAGGAGGAAGAAGGGGAGAAGGAGCGAGACAAGCTGCCGCCCATCCCGGCGGCATGCGGTGCGGCGGCCGGGGTAGGTCGGGGCCCGGCGGGGCGGGTCGGGGTCGCTCGGCTCGGCTCTGCGGGGCGCCGTGAGCGGCTCCTTCTGTGCTCGGCGGGCGGCTTTCAGTCAAGTTGCTTAAAAATAACGCTTGTGTCTGTCAGCGGTGACACAGCGAAGCTAGAAACGCTCCGTCTGCTTGTAGTTCTGTATCGTTTTACAGCGGTCAGCTCCCGGGTTAGTCGTGGCTGGGGCTCCGCAGCGCTGCTCGGGGAGGTTGGTGGGTGGGGGGCGTCCGCTTTTCGTGCGCTTACGGCCAGAGAACCTCCTGGAAAATGCCTCAGTATTTTTAATTTTTTGTTACGTGGTCTATTCCGTTTTCTGCGTTGTGTTGAATGAATGACTTAATACAGGTAGGAGAAAAACCGTGAGAGAGCTCTTTGCCGGGATAATTCCATTCCGGAAACCTCCTTCGAGATCTTCAGTGTTCTTCGAGCTGTGAGCTACTTTCTGCTGCCTGCCCAGTGTTATGAAACATACGTTTTTCTTGGCGTAAGTTGCTCGCTGTCTGTAGCTCCACGTGAAAGCTGCAACTTCAGTCCCACCCCGGAACGTCACCCATCCCGTCGTAATACGGTTATGAGACTTAATTGAATGGTTCTGAGAAGTATCTGATTAACTAGAAATTATCCTTATATATAATTTGAGTCTAAGTGATTGAGTGTCTAGTGGTTATGACTGTCATGCAATAATTGTAGTGTTAAACCAAGTGATTGTAGGCAAACTGCAGACTCCTTTGAGCAATTCTGCCAATTTGTGTTTTGCCTACAATGTTCCAATCTTCTGAAAGGCTCTCAGCTTTGCAAATCTGTCAGAATTTGGGAGAAAGTGTTTGTTGTTGTGATTCAAATAGAGATTTGGGAGAAGTCTGTGATGAACAAGTACCCAGAAGTGATCTACACCTCCGAAAACATCAATTTCACTCTGAAAATGACTGGCAAACGCCAGTCCTGTAGAATAAAGATGCCAGCGATGCTCTAAAATGTGTCAGGCTTAGCTTAGAGAATGAGAAATGTGTGCAGCCAGTCTGCCGTGCAGAATTTCCGCTGCCCTAAAGAATCAGGAAAGAAATCTTGTTTGCAGCTGGGTGTCGTGTGTGCATCTCTGAGCTGCTGCCTGTGGGCTGAGCTGACTGCTGCAGAGCTCAGGTCCGGCATGCGCTGTCAGATGCACGTGGGATTCTGAATTTACAGAGATGCACGCAGATTATATTAGCATGCTACAGAGGGAGAGTTTTTGGGGGAGGTGTAATAGATCTTTCTGTAGTCCAGTATTTCTGTGTGCAACAGAATGCGGTCTTTGATCCACATGTACCAAATAGGGAATGTGCTTTTGCAAGACCTTTACCAGCTGCAGAAAAGAAGATATTGGATGTTTGGTGTGCTTAGCCCTTGTGCTGATCAACCTAAACATCCAGTGTCAGGATCTGGGGAGTATGTTGTGAAGGTGGTTTGATATAGCGTGATTTCAATACAAGTTTTTGTTTTAAATGTTCTGCTTGAACATCAAAAATGAGCACCACTTAATCAGATCCTCTTAAGCACTTTTGAAGATAGACATTTTCTCCTTCCATCTTTCTCATTAAGCTGAAGAAAAGTTTGTAATTGGATATGGTGACAGAAGGGGGAAATTACTGTCTTAAAAAATACTTCTTAATTCCCTTGTTTTTGTTTTTTTTTTTTCATTGAAATTTATTTCCTTTGGATACTCCAGATGACATAAATTTTCTCATTTTCTCTGCCTATTATTTCTCAGTTGACAGCCATTGTATGATGACTTACCTAGTCTCTGTGTGATGAGTGAGCCTCAGATGTCGTTGCTCAGAACACCTCCCCAAGTTATTTGTGTAACTGACATTTTCTTTGATGTGTTCAGGACCCACCATTGATTGTGCAACTGATATGCCATGACTAAAGCTTCCTAGAAAGCAGCATGAAGGCGTGACACATCTTTTAAACAGTTTCCGTTCTCCACAGTAGTTGTGGGAAAGGTCAGGATTTGAGGAAGTCAATAGAAAACGGTAGTATCCTTTTTCTTAAATGAGCACATGTTTGAAAGATGTCACATCTGACTGCAAGCTGTAATCAAGTGTTTGTGTGATTGCTGATATTGTCATTCATTTCTAGCTGAGGACCATACGGAATTATTGAAAGTGGATGACCTCCAGGGGTGTTTTTCTTTTGCTTTCTAAGGAATCTTGTGGAGATTAAAGTACTCCATGAAAAAATTAATGCGCTCTTGCATTGCACTGAAGTTTTTCTTATGCGTTGAACAGTGCATAAGGTTTGGAAGTCAGTTTCTGAAAAGAAACCTGTGGAAATTGTAAAACCTTGCCCTCTTGTAAGCAGAAGCAAGTAGAGGTTTCTGTAAGGCAAAACCATTCCTATGTTACACCTTTCAAGATATAAGAGGAAGGGAAAATTTCAATTCTTGAGCAGGCTGTTGCAGCTGCCTTTGGGTAATCTAACTGCCCTCTGTGTTTTCTTGCAAAGAGAAGAAAACCTTTTGTTCTTCATTGGCCTTTGCCTGCCTCATGTGTAGGGTGAGTGAGCTAAGTTAGAGCTGATGAACAAGGAGTTGAAGAAGCTCTTCTAGATGTTCTTTGCTATCCTGAGGCACTCTGTACCCACTCTTGGCAAACAGCTTGACTTGTTTTCACCATCTGATTTAATTTCAGTGATGAAAAACATAAATTTATAAGGTAAAAGGTTAGTACCTCTCTGGCCTCATGAAAGACTTGAAGGTTTTGAAAAATTCCACTAAGAAGCCAACGGTGTTGTGAGTTATTATGCTCTTAAAAAGGAGGGTTAAGATCATTTTGATCCACTTACTTCCTGTGAGCATACTCATTCCTTGTGTGGGGGTTCGGTTGTCTGATGGCAGTGTGTGTGCAGTGTCTTAGGCTCTAGAGGCTCATTGACCTCCTACAGAGTTTTATAAATATGGCACAGTGCTGCATGGTTGTCCTACATTACTCTCCCAGGAGATGTCAGCGATAGTCTTTAATGAGCACGTAGCTCCCCAGTATTCCTCCAGGGCTTTCCAGTAAAGCTTTTATCCAAACTGTTTATTTAACATTGCTGGAACTGCACTTGGAGCAGGATGATGGAGCTGAATAGCACATGCGAGGTCTGTTTTTTCTGATTACTGCTTGGGATGGTGGCATTAAGAAAATCCTTTTAACGTAACTTCTTGACTGTACTATTGCAATGGTGGGGCTGGAGTAAAACCTAGAGAGCTGAGGGAAGGTGATGTCAGTCAAAACGGCTGTCACAATAGCCTGATTCATAGGAGCTCTGTTATTATTATCTACTTATTCCCTACTAATCATATTTGGACTAATCCAGAATCCAGAAGGTTTTCTACCTAGCGCGTACGTTCTGTGACCCAGCAGATTAACCTCAGATCTGGATTTGTTTTAAAAGTCCTTTCTCATGCAGTCACATCTTGCTGTGTTTATTCAGGGTCGAGGCTTTTCCAGTCACGTGCCAGGTAAGTTTTAAGAACCATCTTAATGATATTTTAAAGTTTATAGAATAATAATTTAAAAGCAGGTAATGTGAAAATAGTGGTAATTACATTTTATATTTGTACGTTTGTTGCATATGAGGAATTTGGAGCTAGAAACTGGAAGTTTCTATTTTTTTTAAGCCAGAAATCCTGCTGATTGCTTGGATTTGTAATTTGCTGAGTTATAATCCATGGAAAAATAGCTCATTTTGCAGTTATTTAAAATTCCTGGCAGTGTACCAACGTGCACACACCACAGCGTGGCAGGTTTATGGGCTGCATTATTGCCCTCCTGGTGGTGGTTCAGGATGTTGTGGTGGAAGTGAAGTACTTTCCTCAGAGCTGTGGCTGCATGTCCTAGTCAAAATTCATTTCTTTAAAGAGGGCAGGGAAATCTATGGGTTTTTAAAATATATGTGAATTGTTCTGGAATTTCTGTTCTACTTTGTAGAACTGCAGTTTTGAGCTGCATGAAAATATTTTTTGTCACTGAGAGCGCAGATACCGCGTAGTGATCGAATGAATCTTTAAGTTTTTCAGTGCACGTTTAGGCTCTTTAAATGAGGCCGAAAATCATGATGTGCAAGAAGATTGTGGTTTTTTTGTTTTTGTTTTTGTTTTTTTTTAAGTAGATCTACTTTACTAGATATCAGCTGATGACTTGGAGCTGAGATACAAATGAAAAGTTCTACCATGTGACTTGTTTTGGACAAGCCCTCTGCCTTCCCTGTGTGTTGCAAATTCTTCAAAGTAAATGACTTTATCTATATGTAAAGAATTCTGTCTACTCACGTGGTAACTGTTGGCACTTGGTGTCCAACAGGTTGATTGGCACAATCCCTTAAAAGTCTGTTGTGTTACTTCACTTCTGTCCACTCTTAAAACACAGCAGCACTCAGCATTTCTTAGCAAAAGCTTAAGCAGGCTGTCTTGTGGCAGGAGGTGCAGATATTAAGCAGATTTTTTTAGCATTGTGTTAAACAGATGTTCGTTGGATAGCATTTCTTCAGTGGCAGCTGGTGCTGAGAACTTTGAATCAGGTGTTTTTATCAGGTAGTCAGTAGTTAAATTTTATTAGTAGGGAGTCTGCGTAGAATTTTTGTCTCCCTGTCTCAAGTCTGGGGAAGTTTGTCTAAACTACTTCACTGTATAAGGTTTCCTTTGAAAAAGGAATGTGTGACACTTGCATCTATTTAAACTGAGCTGGCTGCAGTGAGAAAGATAGAATTAGTTGGAAATGTACTATCCCTTTATAGCATACTGTCATCTTAATTACAGGGATTGGAAAGAGGAGCAAAAAATCAGTTTTCTACTTTCAGCAATTTCATCACAACTATCAACCAAAAGAAAGAAGGCACCGGAAACAGAAATTCACCCACACAACTTGTTATACCAAGCATCAAAAACGGTAAGAGAATAAAAGCCTTATGTTACTTAGTCATCAGTTTAAGAAGGTGCTGAGCATTCCACCAACATTTCTATTGCACTAGTGCCAAGAAACCCAGAAATCTAGGTTTCATTAGATCATGGTGTGCTTTACATTGTTTTAGTCAGTAAATCAGTATTGTCCATCCTCAGTAGAGGTTGTGTCATGGAGATGAGTTGGAAAAGAACGACTAACAGACCTGGGGAATGAAATAATCATCTGAAGTGTGAAAGTTACAGATTCAGAACTGCATTTCCAGATAGTGTTTGTCTAACTACAGTCAGATAGCACATTTCTCTAGAAATTGTCGAACTCCATAGAGATTTTTCTAACTGAATCTGCAGTATGGCTGTAATGAGACATGCACAACAAATCTGTGTTGGAAGAGAGTTGCTGTTCTCCAGTGAAGATGAAGGCCAGTGATAACATGATACAAAACTTACTGTCAAACAGTAGTGTCTGAAGAACTGCACAGGTGAGAAGGAATATTGTTGTGCTATGATGTGGTAAAGATAATCAATGGAAAGATATCACGTGGAGCTGCATTTTCAGTCTGGTGAATTAGAATCACAGAGCCTGATGAGGTGACATTGTAGTTAGACCTGATATTTTTAAGGCCAAAGGTATTTCTTTGTTGAAATGTTTTTTGAGGGAAATAGGTTACGGAGTTCCAGTGATTTCAGACTTTTGATAAAAAGCTGTGCAAGCATTTGTCACGTTTGTGTTCTGTGTAGCTGACCTTGCCTGTTAGCAGGTTCCTTAGTATTCTGACTCCCTATGTCCTTAAAGCTCTTCATGAATTTGAGGCTAGAAAGAAAGAGATGGTGCTAATTGAAAGATCTAAGTAGTATGGATTAGAAACAAGACAGTGAACTGGTATTGTACATTGGCTTAACTAGGAGAATTGGTTCCCTTAATAAAGTAATATTGATGTCATTGCTGGCTGTTCTGCTAATGTAAAAGTCAATGCAAGACTTTTTTAAAAGTAACTTTTGTTATGAACTAAGAAGGTGCTTCCTACTTTATTAAAAAAAAGGCAGAGAAGAGGGGAGGAAATCACTGAAACCCAAAAGGCAGTTATGTGTAAATGAGGGTTTGAACATGATTTTGTATTTTGCTCAAGTCCCTTTCTATTACACAAAAGAAATACAGGTGACTAGAGGTGGCCTGAAGAATGATGAAGAATGTTCCCACTGCTGTGTGGGAGAACTTGAAGTTTTACATATGTCACTTTAGCAAGGCTGAAGTAGATGTGGTGTAGTTGAGGGCAGTACTTGGGGTAAGTCATGAAGAAGATGCTGTAAAGCAGGTTGGTGCTCTGCTTGTTCTTATACAGTGCTGTAAGACCAAAGCTGGAAGAATGACCTCTCACCTATATGTTAAAGAAAAATCTTCTTACGTAAACAATTGCACTGTTGTTGGAATCTGAAAGACCTCAGAAATAAAGTGTTTTGCCTTTTTCAAGTAACACTGTTCTCCTCTGAAGCTACAAGTGACAGCATGCCAGTGTTAACTATGCAGCTGCTGGCCTTTTTAACAGAAACTTGCCTGAAGCTGTTTCACAGACTATTAGATTCTTGTATCTTTCATATATGTGACTCCTTAATTGTTTCCTGTCCAGCTTCCCTCTGGATAGCTGCTTAATGCAATCTTACAGTATCAAAGTCTCCTGCTTACTAAAATTTTGGACAAAATAAATTTAAATCTAGCATTGGGCCAAGCAGTGTGGAAAAAATACACTCATCTTCTGCAGAAATTCTTTTACCTCTTGTAAATGACAGGAATGCTGAATTCAAACGCTGGTCTCTCCTGAAGTGCCTCCAGATCTTGCTGCACACGCTGCAGTCTTTGTTTGTAATTACTGTTACAGTAGTACTGAATTATTCTTTTTCACCACCCTAATATATGGCAATATTTATTACAGTTACAGATACGTTCTTGAAATTGAGAGCTCAATATGTATAATTGAGCAGACGTTCTGGTAATTTCAGGATCAGGGTAATCTGCCCATATGAAAATAGATTATTCTGTCTAACAGTCCAAGGTCCACTCAGTATTATTTGAGGACATGCTTGTATTCCATGAGGGAACAAAAAAAAAGAACATTGAAACAAACGTTACAGTTTAGGATGCTTTTATTGGTAATCTGGGATTCGTGAGTGATGCTTGGTTAGTGTTGTTTTTTTTTGTCTTTTTTGTACATCTGTATGCATCTGCTCTCTTCCTCGGGATGTGTATGTGTGTACATGTTATAGTACTTCAAGCCTGAGTTAGAAGAATATTCATTTCTTAAGGAAAAAAAGAAGTGTTTATAAAGTAAAGTTGGTAAATACAGTGTGAAAGCTGGGCTGACATTTGTTATATAGCTGCCACAGCGATAGTTGTTTGTTTTTGTTTTTTTTTTTCTTTACACCAGATGATTCTTGCATTGCAAGCCTTGTTAGAAGTTCTGAGAAATCTGTATGTGAACTAGATTTTTCTAGTTTTTTTGATGTTACAATTGTGAATAAGTCTTGCTTACCTTAACTACTTAGAAAATTCTTAACTACTTGGAAAATCTGCCAGTAGCTGTGTTGGTTACTGGAAATACCTATTATTTTAGATTCATTCACATTAGATTTGTGTAGTAGTCTATTCTTCTTTGTATCAACAAGATTTTCTTCATTGATTTTCGACAGTTTCCTAAGCAGTCATACTCTTCTGAGTCTTTTTATGTAGCATGACTGGGCAAGCAGCCAGAAATGATTACCAGTTCTTGTCTTGTAATAGTGGATTGCTGCTGTTTGTCAACTCAGTACATAAAAGTTTAAAGTTTGTCTTCAATGGAATTAAATTGATGGATCTTAAATATTTTTGAATGTTGGGCAACTAAATCTATTTACAAATAAACTGGAGTTATGGTAAAACGTTCCAAAGTCGACAGTATTTATTAAATGCATTATTAAAACACAGTTTTTATATTTCTAACTTAAGCAACGTATTTCAAAACAAATTGCTCATCCCTCTGCATTGCTGTCAGAGTGGAGTTTACCAGGCTTAGCACCTGCAGCCTCAGTTACTGGAATGAGAAACAGCTTCTGTCAGCAGCTGTCTCTTCTGCAGATGCAGGGAATATTTTCCTCTTCTCGGTGCATCCAGCTGTTTGTAATTCAATGTTTAATCCATTCAAAAACTGAGAAGACAGAATGAGAGTTAAAATGACTTGTCTTTCTTGGAGTAGAAAAAATAATGCATAGTCTTAGTTTCTTGTAAGTCAGCCCATCTGTAATAGCACAGCACTTACACACTGGGATTGTTGGGCACCTTGGCTTGAATTAATTTTGTGTGTCCACTGTTGTTGCTGTATTACTACTCTTCTTTTCTTTAAATGGTCTTAAATCTCAGCTGTGAGGGTTACAGGGTTCAACAGCTGTAATTAAAGCCATGCTTGGGACTGAGAACAGCTCTGATCTGATGAATGTTAGCAGAGTTGAATGACATAGGCAGTTTCCCTGTCATTAGCATGAGGGAAAAGAATCTCCTTTGTGCTTTGAGGATGTTACTAGCATACATTTCCCTGCTGTGATAAATGGACCACGTGGTAGGGTAGTGATACTACTTCAGTGTTTAGTTAGTTCATTTAAGAAAAAAAAAGAAAAAAGAAAAAAACCTGATCAATCTAGAAGGAGAAAAACAAGCAAACAAAACTCAACCAAACAGAAACTCTTGGAATTATAGAGAAAAGGGTTCTTAGACAATTCTTAGAGAATTTTGGTTCAATATGTTCGACTTAACTCATATAAAAGCTTTTAAAATATGCAGTGTAAGTCACACTGGAAAAAAAAAATAACATAGAAAAGCACATGTAAGGGTATTTGAGAAGGCATTGGCATTAAAACAGGTGTTTGTGTACGTGATATCCCAATCTGTTTTTCATGTTTATGGTGGTTTGTCCTTGACTGATTGCCAGGTGCCCACCAAGCACTGACTCTCCCTGCTCAAGCAGATGAGGAGAAAATAAGGTGAAAAATCTTGTGGGTCAAGGTAAGGACAGGGAGCTCATTTAAAATTGCTGTCATAGGCAAAACAGGGTTGACTTGGGAAGGATTAAATTTTTTGCCAGTTAAAAATGGAGTAGGATCATGAGAAACAAAACCCAAACCACCTTCTTTTCCACCTCCCCTTCTTCCCAGACTCAATTTCAAACTCAAGTCTCTACCTCCTCCCACACAGCAGTGCAGAGGGATGGGCGATGGAGGCTGTGATCGATTCGTTATGCTTTGTCTCTACTCCTTCTTTATGCTATTTCTCTGCTCCAGTAGGATAGAGCCATTCATAAGCTGCTGCACTGTGGGTATTTCCCACAGATTGCTGCTCTTCAAGCACTGCTCCAATGTGGTTCTGTGTCACAGGCTGCAGTTCTAACCTGGACCCTGCTCTTGCTGGGACTCTGTATCCTGTGGCCTCCTTCAGGCTGCGTGTGGAGATCTGCTCTGTGTGGTGCCCATGGGCCTCTTCTGGGCTGCAGGGAACTTCTGTGTGCCTGGAACAGAGCCGGCTTTGCTGTTTCAGCACACCTTTGGCCAACAGTGGGTCCATTTTGGAGCTGCCTGGACTTGGCCTTGTCTGGTGTGAGGGCAGCACAGGGCTCTTCTCACAGAGGCCACCTCTGTCACTCTCATTCCTATCAAAACGTTGCCACATAAACCTCGTACAGAGTTTTCAGATAAAATTAAATAAGGAATAGAAGAGAAAGACCTTGTTGAAGTGATGCCATATTAGTTTTGGTATTATTAATTTAGTATTAGGTAACTGCATTTGTTGAGTAGAAATGTTTAAATGTACTGTTGCAGCAGTAATTCTCTGAAAGGCAGAAGACTTGCACAGCCCATTTCATTTATTGCAAAAATGATTTCAGGAAGTTGTAGATGATTCATAGTCAGCTCTAGCTAAAATAATGTATGACTATAGAGAACTTGTCCTTTTATGAAAGAAAATGATTGGACTTCAATGTTAAGTTTCAGGTTTTTCATAGATATTGGAAATGCTACTGGTGCATTTTGTATGTTACTGTTGAGTCAAATGTGATGGCACTGCTGCTGTTCTTGGTCAGTAGCTATCGGCCATGGGCTGCTCAGTTGGGCTTTCACACAGTAAATGTTCCATTTGATTTTCAGTTTTGTGCTTTAACTTGCATACCTGGCATTCCTCATAGACTCAGGTGGATGTAATGTTCAGAATAGGCACATTGTCAGTCTGAATTCAGCAGGTACTTGGCTTAATGTTCAGAAGGTCAAGCACCTGCATCTACAAATGAAAATTGTAGCACTCATCTGTTAATGAAACTACGTATCGACTTGAGTTTTCTTGTATGATGTGCTGTCGCTGTAGCACTAGGTGTAATGCTAGTCTGTCTTCCGTAAGTAGAATATTTTGCTATTTTCCCTGATAATGAGTTGGAACACCCCTGATCAGTTGTTTCAGGCTTTTTATCAATATGCTGGCAACTCAATTGTGAAAAATCTGGTGTGCATTTCTTTGTTTTTGTAATGGACAAATAATTTTTTTTTGCCACGTGGTCCAACATTTCTTTTATACAGTAGTAAAGACTCCCTTCTTTTTGAAGGCCTCAGGCAGGGAGACAGAGATTTTCTTCCTCCCTTGGTAGCGGGAGCCCTTTGTTCACAAAGACATAGTTATGGACTCAAGATAGAGGGTTTTTGTATATGATTTTATTTCACTTCAATTAGTGAAAGTTTCCATCCTGTCTGGGCTGAGCATGTGGTAGGAAAGGTACTTGGATGAGGTGGGCTTTAATGAAATATGATCAACCAGTGTGAGTTTTCATTTTTCTTCTCTAGTTCCTCTACATTTGGGTTTTGCTAGCTAGCCATTATGTATATAATTGTCTTGTATTTATTATTCTTTGCATTTTGTTTTTTAATAAGTGAGAGACCTACCACCTATTTGCCTCGATGTTAGACAAAAACAGCGCATCTCTATAGATACACTGCCCCAAGAGCTCAAAGCACCGGTCCCTCCTGAGCCTTCCCTTCCCATCCGAACCAAAACTGTGAAAGACTTTCAGTAAGTTTCATTGATGTTCCTAAAAGTATACTTTATTTCTTTGGACTTTTGTTCTAATTCATGCACTTGATTTTTTTTTTTTGTTCATCTTGAGGGAGTAATTCAGGAAGACTGTCTAGTAGCAGAAGTAGTTAGCTTGGCTGTAATGGTGTGATGAGTAACTCTGTTGCTGTGAAAATTATCAGAAGAATTTCTCTAGCATACGCTTGCTGTTCTGGTCAAGAGACGGCAAAGTCTGTACTTCAGAGTTGGAAATTCTGTTTCTAACATTGAATAGATGTTAGGCTTTAGAAAAAATGTGTGGCTTACTGTAGGTTGGAAAATACCTTTCAGTGCTAAGTCGTTTTTGGAACTGCCAGCCACGGTGTGTCTTGTCCATGTAGGTACTGAGAATTTTTTCAGTCTTCTGTAAAACAATACATATCAGGTGTCTAAATTTATAATATTGTATTTGAGGACCTGGAGGGATAACTATGTGGACTACATCTTCTAACTTGATTAAAAAAACAACAACAACAACAAAAAACAGATGACCTTTATTTATGCATTATGTTTAAAAAAGCATTAATTTTCAGTATTAACTTTATGGCAAAAACTTTTTATTCACGTATCATTGTTGCTTTTGTGCCCACTATTTTAAGCAGTGTATGTGTAAGCTATTCAGGCACTTCTCTATGGGATGTACGATATTTTGCATAAATAAGAAGAGTTTTAAGAGTCTGTGCAGGCAGTAATTCCGCTACTATCCTGTAACTGTGATTTAGCTAAAAGGAAATTAGAATGAGCTGAAATAGCATGCTGTTGCACTTCTGTTTTGTTCCAGTTCAGTACAGACCCTCAGTCAGAACTGTATCTGTGTTCACTCTCTTCCAGCAATGTCATGCAGTGCAGCAGAAGGTGCTTGTTTGGCTTAGTTAGGCTTGCGGAAGTCCCAAGGGAAACCAGCAGAACTGTTTTTAACTAATACAACCTGACTTTCTGATGCCAGGTCTACACCACTAATTCAGCTGGTTTTGCTCAGTTTGTTTT
>PPHD01010623.1:0-19499 GCA_002909625.1 Bambusicola thoracicus
GCAAACTGCTGTGGGAATTAAATACACAACTGCACATGGGCTGTACAGCCAAAGCAATTGGGGTTATTGGACATTTGCTCGAGAGCAGCCAGTCGTGTGGGGCAGATGAGTGCCAGCAAACCTCTCACAGTGCCAGCAACCCATGAATATAAGCACTTCAACACCTGAAATGCATACGAGCTTAAGGCACAAATTGGCTTCCCTTGTGTTTAGAAGGAGCTGGGTTTTCCATGTACTTCTTCAGGTGCCTGAACACTTCTGAAGCCAGACCTGTGGGAAGCCAAGCAAGGGAACATAGTGAAGGGAGCTCAGCACGCGACATCAGCATTTAACTCCTCTTTTCCTTCAGACCTCAGCTGCTCTCAGCCAATCTTCGCATCCCACACCAAGGCTGTGTTGGAGTCATTCAAACACATCAGTTAATGCTGTTTTAATTAGTTCCCCAGTGTCACAACACTTAAAAGACAGAGGCTCCAGAAACCATTTAGAGCTCTGGGACAAGATTAAAGTTACTTTTTTTTTTAAGTTTAGAATTTGCTTTACATGTAGAAACACAGAAGGAGAGATATTTAATTAAATAACAGACCTTAAACCTTTTGCTTTGAGCAAACTGATGCAATAAAGTTATTACTGAAAGCTCTTCCAACATATTACTGAGGCCTTCTACTGTCTATGGAGCAGCTACAAGTTCACTGCTCAGTAGACTCAAACAGCATGACCCTTTGACACCCAACCTGTGCTCCCTCCTATTTTGAATGCTTACATCCTAAAACAATTGTCCATATTTTTCCCCTTTACAAATGCTCATCTTCATGGCCTTGATTCAAGGGGTGCTCTTTTTTCCAACAAAGTTTGCATTATTCACCAAAATTTTGAAGTAAATTCATGCCCAACTCATCCAACCCATTGACCATATAGTCAAAGACACAAGACAGTAGACATAAACACCTATAAACATTCAGTCCATTTTCCTCGCATTTTAGTTAATCAAAAATTAAAAATAAATATAAGAAAAATAAAAAAAAAAAAACCAACACATGCACCTAAAGCACGTCTTTCTGATTCAAAATCCAGAAAGAAAGAATTCCATTCACAGGAACTGCAGCACAAACTATGCCATTCACTCACAGGTTGTGCTACAGATTGGGACATCTCTTTGTCAACTGCTTTCTGCAGTGGGGCTGAAGACATCGCAGTCTCATAACATTTTTGCTGCAGAAAGCAAAGGCAAAAAATAGCTATTCCATGCAAAAGTGGAGGGGACTGAAAAGTCCATCCCTGACATTTCCAAAGAAAGAAGGTTACGCTGTGGGATTGAATGTGATACAAGTACCCTATGCAGCAGCTTTCTCTTGTGAGCAAGTTCAGAACTGATAAAAGCAACAGAAGAGTCCTGCATTCAAATGCTGAGGATTACTGATTTGGGAAACTGCACACAATAACTCAATCTTACCCCACACTGCGATCCCTACAGAGCAGCAGGAGTCCAGCAAAGCTCCAGCAGCATCTCCTGCAGTGGCAGACACAAAGTTTGCTGCTAATGGATTCTTTCTCCATCACTTCCATTGCAGTTCATCTGGAGAGGAAACTTCTTTAAAATCCACATGGCTCCAATGCTTCATTTCACCTTGGAGATTCTGGAAAGAACCAAGTTTTAAATATACTCTGGAGACACTGACAGTGGTACCGTCATCCCAGGGCACATAAAAGTGTTCATGCAGAATGGATCACGGAGAAGATACCCAATGAGAAATTATGCTCATATTTGCCTTAGAGAGCTAAACCAAAGCACTCCAGAAGTTCCCATCACGCTGACAAATACCTGTGATTATTGTACTGAGCATTACCACAAACCACGGCGTGGAGGCGCGGAAGGGGCAGGCAGAGCAAGGTCGGCTTCCCATTCCTGTTCTGAAATCCTCTGAAGGGCTGAGTGACACCTCCACCACCAGTCAGAGAATAGGAGGAGATGCTGCTCATGGCTGTGTGTTTTCATAAACCTGTGTCCCCATGACAACTTTCCTGCTTCCTTGCAGTCCAATGTACTTTTAATGGCAATCCCTCATCCTCTTCTTCCCAGGCAGTCTGCAGTTCAGCTGCTGGTAGATCTGGAGGAAACACATGCACCTCTCACTTGACATACATAATTTCTTACAGCATTTTCTTGCTCGGTTATAAAACCCTCTGTGAGATGTCCTCCTTACTTGCTTTTATCTGCAGAGTTACAGAGGGCAGTTGTGCAATATGTGTTTATAAAACCCTACTAAGCCAAGGACTTTATTTTCCTTCTTTATTTCTTGATGAAAGATTACATGGATGCCCACACTGTTAATAAGTGCTCTGCATTCCCCATCCTAGCCCAAGGTCAATCTGACATACAGCACTTCACAGAAAGTACAAATATGACAAGGGAGCAAGGGATTCTTTTCCTTTATACCCTTTGCATTAAAAACAAAATTGTGCTGTTTGCTTACTAGCAACATTATTCTTTGAGCAAGAAAAGCAAACACCACATATAACTTAAACACTTTCAGTAACTTATAGAAATCCAATGTAAGTAACTGAAAGGAACAGGTAAACCTTGCTCAGAAAGAACCTGGGAAATAAGAGGTCAGTCTGAAGCTTAGAAGGTTGGACTGCACTGCAGAGCTCTGATTCAAACACAGAACAGTCGGATCATTTCTGACTACATGCACAACATCTCTGAGGATGCGACTTACAGACTTGTTCTCAGCAGAACTGAATGTTACCTCAGATTGTTGTTTGTAAAGAGGAGGCAGTTTTAAATGCTATGCATTAAGAAATTATGTTGACCGTTGCTTTTTTATTGTTCTCTGCCTTTTGAGCCCTCTTACGGAAAAAACAAACAGATTTCCTTTAATAAAACCAATTTATTTCACTCTGTTGAGGAGGACAAAAGCTTTGTGCAGTTCCCAGCTGTGGCTTTGAGATACTGCCACGTCCTCCTTCTCCTCCCCACTTCTTGGCAACTTTTCCTTTATTAACATGTCTGTTTTCATAATTTTTCAAGGTTAAATGATCTCAGTTTAACAGTCTCACAGGGATGCATTTGGGTACTTTGCAAAAGTAATGCATTGCTATGCACACTGCAATGGCAAACCCAAGTCATCTTCATTTCAGCACATGGCAGTTTTTTATCCTCCTAATTGCTTTAAGCCATCCTTGGGCTAAGTGCTCATTGTCAAACAGATCATCAGGAAAGCTGAAGAGACATCCAGATGAGTCTCATGGGTCCATTGAAAGGAAGGAAAAAAGTCCAACTCTTGCAGTTGGCTTTGCACTGCTGCTAGCCCAGACAAACAGGTAGCACTCAGCCTATGTTCTTCATGAACTGTCCCTTTATCATCTACCACAAATTAATTCTCTCAGCAAATCCCAACAAAAATGATGAAAAATTGCATAGCATAAGGCAAACCCAAAGTCCACATTGTCCCATCCAACAGCCTCTAAGCACACATCTGATCATTTTGAATGCTAAGACTGACACTAAGTCTTGAAACAAGAGAGAAAGAAAAAACCATCTGAGATTTCTTATGCCAAATCTTTATTTTTTGGCTTCCAACAATAACTGCTGCCAACAGGAAAAAGGCACTCCGCCTCAGCCCAGGCCAAAACAATCATTTGCAACAAGAAATAGAGACAGAACAAAGCTTTATAATAGATTGTAATGGGAACTAGCCCAAGCAAAATATCTGCTCACATCTTCTGTCTGACAGCCGTGTGTTGTGTATAAGTGCAAAACAGAAAACAAGCACAGAATGCAAGACAAAGTCCTGTAACACATATTTTTCAGTTGCAACTGAAGGGCAAATAAAAAAATAAAAGCAGGACACCTAATAAGTGGGCTTATTAGTGAGCTCGTTCTACAGAAAGGAACTCCAAATTGGTGTTCATGTAGATTAATGTTAACTTAGCACTCAGTCCTCTCCAGAAAATTGCCGGAATATTTCACTGCTATTGCAGAACTCCAGCAGGGCAGGAGGGGGGCACCCATGCTTTGTGATGGTTCTTTATGGGCCTGGCCGGTGTGCTGAGCCACACTCAGCCATGCTTTGTAGGACAAACCCAGCAGTTCAAGCCATGTATGGGCAGCAATCTCTCTCTGGAAATTTCTTGCAAACAGAGAGAACAGAAAACACTCAGAGACGTTCATTTGCCTTTTTACATTGCATGTTGCTGCTTTTTTTTCCCCCTTAAAATTAGCACTTTAGCTACTACAGTCCATGTACTCAAGCAGCACTGCTCAGTTTAACTGAGCATACAGAAACTCTTCTTGGTTTACTGTGATTTGCAATTTAACAATACGTATGCAAATGAAATTAGTGCTGGCAAAAATAATTACAGTTGCTCTTGGGAGGATTAATAACTAAACTCTGCCCTGCTTATGGTAAGGTTTAATTCAATTCTGTTGCATATATTAAATGAAGAAACAAATTCTGTGTTCAATATTGTGTTTGGCAGTTAATATGTGCTCACATGAATGCTTGTGTATTTAGATGGAGTGTAAAGGACCATGCTCACAGATACGCTCCTGTCCTGTAGAGAGACAGATAGTGATAATTAGCTGGTGGTAATCACAGGGCCTTCTTCTGGAGATGCAGGAATCCTGCTATCCATTGCTGGGAAGTGGCCAGGGCTGACTTATGACTATGAGGTGTAATAACCTTGTATAGGCTGTCCCCTATGGCTATGAGTCTTTAATAACAGCACAACCATTGCTCTACACAACATTCATATGAACAAATCAGATTTCGAGCATGGCTATAAATACCTCCCACCTTCTTGGCCCAGCACAGCAGGGAAAAAGCTGGACAGAAGGGTGATACCCCGCACTGTGAGCACCTTGCCACAGGAAATCCCTCCCACACTGCAATGGAACTGTCTGGCTTTTTACAAGGCTTTTATGGGTTGGATTAACTTCAATGAAGCCAGTGGGTGTAACAGCTGCCTCGTATTTGGATTAGCATCCAAATCAATCAACACACTCTATAGTGCTAGCAGCTGAATTCATAAGAGTTCCAGTGAAAAGAGCAGACATATGAAAAATGGGAGAGTTCTATGGAGCTGGGTAGTAAAAATGAGGGTTGGACATCACCTGCTGGAGGTGGGTCCATACCTGTTTGATGTCTGCGCTTCTGCTATTTAGTACACTTAATCTGTGGATCTTGAAGACCAAAGTAATGTCATCTAATTAACTTGTAAATACGGTTTTAAAATGGTATTCACTTTTAAACACGCAAAGCTTTTCCGTGTTTGACCAGAGAAGATCACACATTTCCAATGAAGTTAAACTGCTGCTGTTGGAGATTGTATGGATACTTCCACCAAAACACGTCTTTGTGTTTACCACACAAAAATGCCCTGAATCGAATATATAGCCCAAACTGGCCAAATTCAGAATTTACTCATTTCAGTGGATAAATACGCCTCTCAGAGACACATTATCATGCATACATACAACTACATAATATATGTTCTATACTAGCACATAGATAGCTGTAGATATTTAATATATATTAGCACATACAGAAATATCTGCAGCATGTCTCTGTCACGTGCCATTATGTTGCTAAAGTTCTCACTGTGAGAGTGGATGTTTAGAAATCATATATGATTTAATGGTGTCATTTAGCTGCAATAACACTATTTGCTTAAAACATGAAAAAGTAGGTTTAATGAGGATGTTAAAGTAAACTGTAGCATGGATATAATTGAGGACTGTTACCAAGAAAAGCATTAGTGTTGGAGGATTATGGTATTTTTTAGTACCTTATAAAAACATTCAGAATGGATATGAATATTTTTAGGGATGTCTTGCCACATAAATAACTGGACCATTACTTTCATACATTGTACACTATATAAAATGTTAATAAGCTTTCTAAAATAGAACTACATTATAGGAACAGATTTTATATTCCATTACATATTTGGAACTAAGCTGTCCACCATATTTTTGGTATTTTCTGTCCTTAAACCTCATGTAAGAAGAAAGGGACGTGGAACCACTGTTATGAATGGTGTGTTTCTGAAGAATTACCCAATGTATTTGTTTCTTAGAATTTCCATTAATATCATGAGAGAGCAGCCATTATTGTTCTGAAATGCTCTGAACACACAGATCCCATCTTCCATTGCTGATTCTTCTGGAACATTTCCCCATATACTCAGCAAATCTCTAACACACAACCAGCTTTCTCCACCTAACCTCAGAAATATAAGCAGTTCAACAGCTAAAGAATGGCTATAAACTGATAACTACAATCAATGCCCCATATTTCGTCACAAAGACATGAAATAAGGAAGTACCTAAGAGCCATTCCAAAGATCTGAATTCTGAGTGATCATGGAAGTGCACACATGGACAGCAACACATTTTAGATGATGATTCCAATGCAGAAGGCAAAAGAGTTGCGGGTGTATGCCAGGAGAGGACACCACAACCACAAGGCAGAATGAGTAAATGCTAATAGCAACAATCTGTTTACATGCCGTGGCCAAATTCTCAATGTAAGTCAAATCAAAAGTACAAGCGACCCAATGGTACTGAAAGCTGTGCTGCCCATAGCAGTGGCTCACAAGTGGACCCAGGTCAACAGAAGAGAATTTGACCAAGATCCTTATTACACAACAGATAGTATTTATCAGAGAAGAGGCATGAGACATAGGCATGTTTAAAAATGTTGGCTGTCATTATCAGAAGTATGTAAAAAACAAAACAATTCAAAGTTTGGGATCTCCCTTGTTTGAAAGAGCAAATGAAAGTCGCTGTACTTATCTGACTCTCCAGAGAGGGTAAATAAATCAGATATAAAGCCCTCCAGTAGGAGTTAAGTGTTTCCTCCCTACGATGCTATAATTTACAGAAACCTTTCAAGGTTGTGTAAGTCACTGGGGTTTGATTTAGGAGGATCCATAACCTGTTGAATTCAATGAAAAACTACAGATGATCTCAGCAACCTTTTGAATAATCTGTGCTAAACTGATTGAAAGTAAACTTCATGATTTCCAACACCATGCGGAGCAAAGCCCAAAGAACATTTTTTTCTTCAGAGACATTCCCATGGCACCAAAGAACGTATATTTGGACCACTGACAAGAAGTCCACATCCCCATAATCATGGAGTTGCAGTGCGTTTATCAATTACCAGCAGTACCCTCTGAATACGATAGATAGCATGCCATGTGCTTGGCTGCTGCACAGGTTGGAGGCAGATAAAGTCCTTTAGAGATATAAATGGTTATCACAGAATTATGTATTGATCTATTAATAAGGGAAGGTAGGAACAGCAAGGAGAAAAAGTATATAATACTATTAGAAAACAACTCCAACCGATCCCTAAGCATAACTTACTCCCTAAATTGCAAGGCAGCTTTTGCTCTGAGGCCGTGAACAGACTCTGTGTGGCTCTGTGAAAAGGTACTTTGTACCAGGTACTTACTCACTGGGTACTGTAGATCAGCAATTCTTCATTCCCACTACCACATTTTGGAGAAGGATGGTTCATTAAGGTATACACTCAGCTGTGTGGTCATCATACAAAGAAATGCTTCAGAAAAGAAGGAAATCAGTGGTTTGTTTTCTTTTCTCTGAAAAGTAAAGAACATCACAGTCAACAGACTCATAGCCAATAAAGGGAGCTGATTTCACCATTGAAGTTGTACTATTCTGTATCTATTAATAAAGAGTAACGAGTTAATATGTAACATTATGAATAAATAGTAACGTGAATATGGTGTATAGAGGGGGCACAGTGACAGAGATCTGCGTGCCGGTTTGTGAAAAACCATCTGTTGGCTGCAGTGTTGCTCAACACTGTACTCTCTTTCTGCCAGACCGTGGCTGAAGACAAACTCAGGCTTCAATGAGAAAACAGCATCAGGACAGTGTTGCTTTCAAAGTAGGAAATAGCCTGTAGTAACATTCCATTAAACTGTCCATTTATTTTCCAGCTCACATTTGATGGAGATGTGATTGTTCATGTTCAATGGCTACAGACCTAAACAGCAAACACATGCAGTGTCTGTTGGTGACGGGGTGCAAGTGGGATCTAAGGCAGCTTTCTACCAGGCAGGAGATGTGAAGGTCGATGTCCCTTTACTGAACAGAAATGCAGCCATCTCTTCTGTTCTCATTCATGATAGATTCGGAAAGCCCTTTGTATCCAGAAGAGTCTTATCCCATTTTTCAAATATCAAGAATGCTTTTGCCAATATTCCCTTTTATTGTCCTTTAAATCTCTCCATCAACACAAAGAAAGCATCTTGCCTGGGTCTGGGAACACACCCAGGAGATGGGCACTGAAGGCATTTCTGCTGCTGTTATACACCCCCAGACATGTTGGTTGAGGTTCCGTATTACAGAAGGCAATAAAAACCAGGCAGCAAATAACTGCACTGTCGTGAAAACATTAGGTTGAATTAAGATGAAAGATTTTTTTTTATGTACTCCACATTTGCATTCTCCTACCAGGCAACTCAAAAGACAGAAGGCTGAAGAAACAACATCTAACCTTTTCTTTACCAGAGGACTAATCAGAGCAGTGAGAAAAATTGTCTGGTACATATGGTTTTGTTTAAGGACTGCAAGAAAATAAATGCATTTTTGATAGGATTTTTAAGAGGGTGGAAATGAGGTTTTTAGACACTGAAAAAGCATTACACAATTAGTGCACCATGAAAAGCTTATCTATGTAGCCAAGTTCAAATAATAAATTTAATTAAAGTTTAAAAGCTTAGGTAAAATCCATTAAACACTTGCAGCTTAATAAAATGTTACTTTTAGCATAAGTACAGCATTAACATCAACGGTAACATGGGAAACATCATCTAAAATGCTCACTTTAAGAGCATTCATCATATCTTCAGATGGAGCAGACCACGTGGTCACAGCAGCACGTTCCTCTGCAGATCAGCCCTCAAAATGAACACGGGACTATTGCCTGGGGAGAGAAGAATTCAGGAAATGGGAACTGGGATTTGTTTCCATGAGAAATGACTTAGCTAATAGATCCTGACCGCAAACTATCGTAACCTTAAATCAGAAAGCTGACAGGGATTCCACTGTGTGGAAATGGGGTTTATTTGGCCTGGGTTTTTGGGTTTGTTTGGTTTGGGTAAGGGGGGTAAACCCCAAGCCATAGCTTTGAATCTCCCCCATAAACAGCAGGGACAGCCCCTACGGAAGCTGTGCAGAAAAACTGAACCAATGTTCCTAATTTGCGGGGTGGACTTTTTGGTTTTGTTTGGCCACGTGACAGCCTCAGATCTGTTGTGCATGGGAGCAGCCCATCACTTGAAGGAGCCACATCACTACTTCAACACATGTAACTCACAGAGCAGCAGCAAGGCTCACACTTCACACAGGCACGGGGCTTCTTCCCAACAGTGAGGAGTGGCAGATTGATTGCATGTCCTGCAGAAGTTAAATAAACGTAGAAACACCCTGCAGCCTTACAAACAGCTTCCCTTGCTGAGTTCTTTTCTCCAGACTCCTCGTGGCACTGCAGGGATGTCAGAAGCAGCAATTAGCAGCAGCAGCAACACCCGTGGAGAAAGGCAACGGCTCTGGGCTGGGCCTTGGGATGAACAAGGCAGTATAGCTCCCAGGGAAGCAATCATACCAATGAAAAGCACAGTATCTGAACGTTGGCCTAATGAAATAAAGCTCCTTCACATTCAGATATCAGAGCATTGGCGAAGGGCAGCACTGTTGGAAATTCATCTTCTGAATGACGAACACTGTCAGAGACTCAGAATGGTTTAGAACACCCAGCATGCACCCACAGCACTGTATGAACAGGTGAGGTGTGAGAAAGTAGGCTTACAAAGACATGTGCTACAGAGGAGCCGAGGTGTTCTCCAGCCATGCCGAGGTCCAGGCCTGCTCCTGGAGCCCCTTCCCTTGCCTTGCAGCTGGCATTCACCTGAGGGAGCAGAACGGCCTCCACTGGAGGAGCAGTTGCCTCTGCAGCCATCTCCACCCTCCTTTAATTTGAGTCCTTTTGCATGCATTGAAGGGCAAATAGCATGCTATGCCTGTCAGAGATACGGGTTGACAACCTGTTACCAGCTAACAAGTCCCTGATTTTCCACCCTGAGTAAATTCTACTCAGCAGCACTTTATAACATGTCAGTAATTAAAAGCTTTTCCCAAAATGTATTCCTGCCAATGCAGAAAGACCATATTACAGAAATAACATGCAATTTCTGTGAACGGTTACTAATTGTGATATCATTGTCAGGAATAATGAGACCTTCTAAATATAACGACCTCCCTAGAACACACAGGCTGCTTGCTCAGAAATAAATACTCCTGTGTTATACAAGAGCTAATACTCACAATTGTGGAGCATGCAAATCACAAACCTGAAGGAAGACAACAAACCGTGCTCCTTTTTCATGCTTGAATAGGGAAAAGTCATCAGCTGAACTTAGTATTCTGTAGAATACCCTATGCTACTCAGCATACATATGTCTGTGTGCAGTCTGTCCCCATACTGCTGTGTGGGGCAAAGGGACGGCAATGCACTGACATAACAAATCTACATATAAATACAGCAGATATATAGATATATCACAAAGCCTCTTTGCCATCGCATGGAAATTCCCAAGTGACTGACTGGAAGCCAGCAAGTAAAATAGGAAAGTTATTCGTGAATAACAGATTAGAATTTAACTTCATGAAAATGTTACTCCTCTTCGCTCTGAAAATTGCTCTAAATGTATCTGTGAATTAAGCATCTTGTGCCTTAATCGTTCTCTCTACTCAGCGACTACTTAATATATTTTATTGATTACATTTTTGTAATTATAAAGCATTATAAACCAGAACAGCATCATGCCTTTTACACGAGTATTTACTCAGAGAAACGTTCTGGGACAGGATTATGGAGCGTCACACTATAAGGCCTTTGCCATTCAAATTACTTTTTCATGCAGTGCCCTGCTGAGGGCTTTTTGATTTGTTCATCTAAAATATGTTTTGACACAACATCAGAGCAGAGCTTCCCAGTGATCTGTGAAAATCAGTCAGCATATTTTAAACAGAGAGGTCCAACAGTTTTGAAACGTACACTCCGGGTCAAACTGAATTTACGGCTGTGCTCGCAATGTTACACCACTAGAAAAGTGGGGTTTGCCTTTTGAATTCTAAATGAAACATTCCCAACATAAAGACTGTACATAAAAACCAGAAACTGTTTAAATCTTCCTTTCCACACTTCGATTTCCCTTTTCAAAATCACATAGGTGCCATCCTTTCCAGTGGTGTCTCACTTTTGATCCTACACGATCTTGCCGTGTTTTTCCCATTGGTACGTGGGCTGCCCACCCCTCAGAGGACACAGCCAGGCCAACGCCAGCCACCAGGACCTCTCCACCACCCCCAGGGCGGTCAAAAGAAGGGATGGTGGTAACACTTTTGCAGTGGGAGTCTAATAGCTGCCTCCTCCAAGAGACAGAAATGAGATCTATGAGAGCCTATGGTCCATCTTTCTGCCACGTCCTCCCTTCATCCGGGCCTTCCAAGGCGCAAAGACGCATTTCAGCTCTTCTGCCTTCAGTTCTGTTTACCTGAGACCGAAAGGCACAATAGGAGACACTGCTTCCCTAATCGCCCTCACAGTGAGAGCAGGCTGAAGCCCATTTGCTCTTCCGTTCCATTTCTGGTAACGACACACTCTGTGCATTTAATGTTGCCCTGAACAAACGCAGTAAGCAACAAAGACTTCCCTTCAGTGAGCTGAGATAAATAAATAAACAAATAAGTACATTTCAAAGGGAAGGAAAGCAAAGCAAACATGGAAACTGATATTTTTTTAGTGAAGTTTGTAAACCATGGGAAATCTGGGACTTTGTAACACTGCCAAGGTCAGAGGCAGAAGCTGACACTGGGTAATAAATGTTTTTTCTACCTGGAGGTCTCAAAATGACACCATTTAGATACTCTGCACAAACATTTATATAACAGAACGCTTTATTGCCTTTATGTTTTCTTTTTCCTTTGCCCTCTTGGATGTATGCAATACTTTCCAAACCATTAAGTATAATACATTTATCTGGATGTTTACCGCATTCCTAAAGGGAGAAATCTTACATAATCCTTACCCTAAATGAGAGAAATACCTTCTGCAACAACTCCCATTTATTCAATCTGATATTTAAATCGTATAAGTAATAAGTGTGAATAGCACTAAAACCTATATTGTTTCTCCTCTAAAATCTCTATTTCCTCTGTGATCACCTACTGCTTTTTATTTTCCCCACACAGAGATGACTCAAAGGCAAGCCAGAAGGAACTTCAACCTTGCAGCAGTGGCAATACAGAGATGTGTGCTGCAGGAAGCACTGTGTCCCTGACACAATCCCTGGCGCAGCTCAGCTGCGTGCTGTACCCCACGCCACCTGCCCCCATTCACAAGAGACACCCACCTGTGTCCTCCCAGAAACGTATGCAGCCAATGGTCCCCAGGCAGTTGATATTCATAGGGCACGATGCCAGTTTGTGGCATGGCAAATGTGAGAAAAACGGCCAAGAGATGAAGAGCTCCCTTTTATTCCAGTGCATTTTTAATCCCTATGAAATGGCTTCAAGAGTGTAAAGGTTAAATGGCGTCTTCAGCCATTGCAGCCAGGAGAGCTTTGATCCATTACCTGCACTTGATAAGACACAAAAAGAAGAACATAGAGAGAAGAACACCCAGGCTGGATGTGGCTCTAGGCAACTTGGTCTGGTGGTTGGCAACCCTGTGCACAGCAAGGGGGTTGAAATTAGGTGATCATTGTGATCCTTTTCAACCCAGGCCATTCTGTGGTTATGTGATTCTATAATAAGAACACAGAGTAATTATTTTACAACATTTCAAAGCCAATTTGAGACCATATTAATGAACACCCAGAACAGTAAGCACTTGGGCACTGGCAACCACATCTGCACTGTCCTTGGGCACACCAGCGAGCACAGAGCAATTCATTCTCAGCATCTTGCCTTTGCAGCACTCTGCATTCCTCCATGTGATTAGAGGGCTGGGTAAAAGAAGGAACTGCCTGACTTCAACAGCTTTATGATGCAGCCTTTCTGTGGGGCAGGCATTTGAAGTCAACAGACATAAGTCACAGAAAGCAGAAATCCAGATGACCTGGCACAAACTGCTGCTACATCCTTTGCGTATCTCAAGTCCCCAAAGGAGCACATGTGTAAAGGCTCTTTGTACACAGGAGGCATTTCGGATGTGTTAAAGAGACACCCAAACATGTCAGTCCTCCACAGCCATTATCATTTTGATAATGAATGCCAACTATCATGAGAGAAGTGCCAAACCAGGCATCAGGAACTCCACTCCTCCGCTGATTGGGGCATTTAAGGACTACAATACATATGATTGCTAGCAAACAAAACAAGAATTTGGTGTGTAAAGGAAGGGGAATTGTATTTTTTAACATTAGTTTCTCACTTTACACAAACTGCTTTATCTTTTATAGCAGTGTTCTCAAAGATGTACCACCTCTAAAAGCACAAATGTCAGTATTCAGCCACATTCAATATTAATTCACTTGCAATCAGAGACTTCACAGATTTCAGAACAAAAACTGATTCTGAGATGTGTAACAACCTTAGCAGCACAGCCATACCAGTGCAGATAAAACACTTAGTGTAGATGTACTGTAGGCCATTACAGTACACCACTTTACAAGCTCCAGTTGCACCTGCACTCCCTCTGACTCTAGCAGCCTTCCGTTGCTGCTGTACCTTGCTGCAGGACAACACTCCTCCTTTTAGTCAGTACACCATGAGGAAAATTTCAGAGACAATCTCTCAGAATCCTTCTCCCCTGGCTGACATGCAGCAGCCCAGGATACCCCTGCTGCACTCAGCCTCCCATGTCAGCATCCCCAGCACAGTGTAGTGCCGGCCCCTCTTGTTGTTGGTGGCTGCTTTGCTAGGCAATCAGCAGTGAGGAAAACATGGACAAATCCAGGAGCAACTTCTTGTGCTAACCAGTTTGCTAAGCTGGCTGGGGAATCTGGGAAAGCACAGATCTGAAGGCAGCAGAGTCTTTGTATCTTGAGGTGCTTGGGGTTAGGAAGAACGAGAAGGGTAATGAAAGGGTATGGGGCCAAATAAGGGTTCCTTTAATCGTTCAAAAAGGGCTGCTGCAGGAGCTGGACTCAGTGCTCCTTGTGGGTCCCTTCCAACTCAGGATGTTCCATGATTTGCTCTGAAGTTTGGCAGCTTCAGGAGAGCACTGATGGGCACATTTAAGCTGAAGTTCTTAACTTAAAAGAAGAACA
Source organism: Bambusicola thoracicus (assembly GCA_002909625.1). NCBI lineage: Eukaryota > Metazoa > Chordata > Aves > Galliformes > Phasianidae > Bambusicola > Bambusicola thoracicus. Next base: position 14,314 of record PPHD01010623.1, read on the forward strand.
AAATCTTCTATTTAGCTCTTTGCTCAGTCTGTACCTCAGCCTGAAACCATCTGAGAAGGCCCTTGGCTGCTTTTGGAGGAACGCAGCACCCTTTGCTCACTTCTACTCCATTGTGGTTTTCTCTGAAAAAGAAAATGAAAACAGAAAGGAAAAAAAAAAAAAGTAGAAACAGAAAAATGAAGACACGAGTAGAAAACCACCAGCCTTCCTCCACGAGGGGTGGTGCTTCTTCCCTTCTTTGGTGCTTCCCTTTTGCTTTTCCTAAGCAGAAGTTAAATTCGTTCTGTTAAATGAGCTCCCCTCAGCTTAGCCACAGCCCCTAACACCTCTGGAGTGACGCAGCAGCCTGGAGAAGGGTCCTTCTGCCTGCACAGATCTCAGTACTTCTCAGACTCCCAGAAATACATCATATTCACAGCTACCACTGCACTGAAGAGCACTGAACTCTCGGTGACTTTAGACAGTTCTCCTATGCTAAATTATGCATACAGTTTTGCCCAATTTTCATCCTACAGTAGATCTTGAGGTAAACAGTGCAGACCTCAGATGAAAACACTGCCATCAATACCACAGGGGAAGCACACCACAAAGGGGCTGTGTTGGGTCAGCACCACACATTGCTTGCCTGAACATCCAAACACAAACTGTATTCCAACCCAGTTGGGTCTTCCCTCACAGCCTATCCCATGGAAAGCACAGAGGTCTGAGAACCTTAGGATGAACTACTGGTGCTCTTCTTCGCTGCAGATATTTCTGTTCCTCCAAACAGCGTCTGTCGACCTCATTAAGAATCTGTATATACTCAAAAGCCTCCTCTGTATGCCATTTCATTGGGCTGTGCCAAACACTTACCGAAGGGCTGTTGTACAGCTCTGAAACACCCATTCCTTTGCCTTACTCTGTCCTCTCACATACAGCAATTCTTTAACTAAATTACTTAGCCATTAGAGCAATAAACATTGTCTTCTGGGTCTAAAAGGAAAGAGAAAGGAAAGGAGAGAGAGGGGGAAAAGCATTCCCAGTCTTGGTCACCGCATGCCAAATTTCTTCTTGGAATAAATTTTTGCAATGGATCATGCTGAAATGCTGACAGACTTTTAATTGGTGTTCTGCAGAGCCCACACACAGTCATACAGCAATAATTTGGAAATGCCTTGTTTAAAATGCATTTAGGCTATTCAAAGCAGATATTGATATTCACTTGTAGCGTGAGAGCGCCAACAATGCCTCGAAGGCATCTCTCAGCCACAGAATCTTTTTCAGCAGCAGGTGGGATGAAATGGTGACAAATGGGATGGAAGGCAGCACATATGAATAAACTATACAATATCCTATTTGTTTCCTCAAGTTGGCTGCTCGCTTTGTTATTTTTCATAAGCTGGTAGTGCGAAAGCAGCCAAAGCACAAACCCATTCCCATACCTCGGTCTTAATAAAGATTGGATGCAATTTCTGCTCGATATTCTATTCCCAGGAAAGCAGAATGTGTCTGTGGGGACACCATGAGAAAGCAGCGCTGCTTTGAGCAGTAAGCACTGATGAATGAAATTCCAGCCTTATTTCAGCCCAGATTTGCAGGGGAGGGGAGGGTGGGATGGTATTACTGATAATACAATTGCTCTTTCAGAGGGAAGAAGCCTGCAAGCTGGGGGCTCCCTCAAAGTAATCTCAGAGCCCTCCCCAGAGAGCACAGTGTGTGCATAAAGCACAGCCTCCTGCTGCACCTAGACCTGCAGCACTCTTATGGCAGGTCAGAATGGTTCCTGCAAGGATTGCTTCAATTTGTGCCTTGTGTACGTGTATCCAGTGAAGACCAAAGAGTTAGATTTCTTTCTAAAGCAGAGAGGTGTAGTAGCAAACTAAAAAACACCTATGTTTCCAAAACCTGTCATTTACAAAACAGGTACTTTGTTATACAAATCTCTTTTGTGAGGCTTGCAAAAGTGATTTAAAACATCAAACAGCATCTAATTAGGTGAATGAGCCCTGTGCAGAGACCCAACCCTGCACAGCTCAGCCTGGGTGGGAGCTGTGCCAGTCGTTGTGTTGGCCTCGCTCCTGGCTGGGCACCGCAGCAGCCCTTGTACATCGTTTGTCATTGTGCTGCCTTATCTCATGTTGCTTCAGCTCTGAAATGAGACAATAAATATTTACCTCCCTCCCACAGATGAGGGAAGGTTTAATTAGCTAACGCCTCTCACCGCCGTGGGAGCTGAGCGCTGTTGGCACACTGGGCTGCAGAGCTGTGAGTGCAGAGCCCGCCATGGGGAACCTGCCCACCCCGTGACCTTGGGTAGGGGCTGAGGCCATGGCTGTGTATCATGCCAAGGGGTCCAGCATCTGAAGAAGACAAAAATGAGATTACCACAACATATACACTCAGAAGGGCACATAAACTCAAATATACATTGCATGTCCTTGGATGTAAGGTAAGCCCATTTTTATGATGTTTCTGTTCAGTTCAGAAATGCCTAAAGAAATTAAAGCCTACGTGCTCCTCTGCAGCCCACTGCACTGCTTTGGGCCCATGAGCACACTTCCAGCCCCACCACCAATGTCCTCTCGCTCTCTAGGCAGAAGTTTAATGCTCCTCACTGCCAGTGCAGTCCTGGGGCATGGGGCTCTTCCACCCAACTGGAGTGAAGCCTGGACCCCTGGGCTGTGCAGCCCTTCTGGATTCACTCCTGCCACCCCTTCATAGCTGAGGATTGAGCTCAGCACAAAGCTTCATAATGGCAGGAGAGATCATTCAGGGATGTTGATTTAAACCTTAGTACCGTTGTGTCCAGTGGAAAATGGCCAGCAGATTTGCAGTCCCAGCCTGACTTGCACAACATCCTTTAAGCATTCTGCTAAAGGAGATGAGGCTTATTAATAATTGCTTCATCTTTAGAGAGAAGATCAATTGATAATAGAGCTTATTTAATCTTAACGTATTGAGGATTGTGTCTTATGCAAATGACAATAATGAAGGGACTGGAGCTGAGGATCTATGACAGTCTGTGGATACAAATTACAGCTTTTTACCTTTCTTCTGAATTCTCCTTCTCCATTATTCCTGCAATCTATCTATGCTGTCTTGCTATCCTGTAGACCTCCTACCCAAACACAGAGCGCACTTTCTCATACAGGCTATCAACGAAGGGAAGCCTCCTGGGGATTCACTCAGTAAGAGAGAAAGAATAGCATTTCTTTCAGCTCCTGGAGGAAATGTTTGTATTCTCAGTTTTTTTTTTTTCCAGAGCTGGGGAGAAACAATAGGGGGAATTTTGGAATCCTAACCATTTTTATAGGTGCAATGAAAAAAAATTAAGCCGCAATGAAAATTAAGCATTACTATGCATTTCCAAAAAAAGAGATTATAAATAATGCTCTTTGAATTCAAAGATGAAAAGTGACTGAACACAAGTAGCAGCATTCTCCTGTCAAGCTGATCTTTTCATGAGTAGGAAGGAAAGCAGGGAGCATTCGTCCTCGGCAGTGGATGCACTGAGCACCTCATCTTTAAGGAAAACATGGATATATTTTCATCCTCTCAAAACATACTAAAGTGAAAAGATCCTCTATACCCTCAACAATCTTCATCAAAAAGCAGGCAGCTGATAGAAAGGAAATCCTCAGTGGTGCAGCACAGCGCTGGGTACCCACAGGATCCAACCCTCCTGAAGCTGTTTAACGATTAAGTGCACCACTATTACTTCCACTTCCAGAGTAATTAAAGTGGAATTTATGACTCAAATATCCAAAGAAAAGCTATTTCACAGATGATTTGCAACCATGTTTAAGCATAGGCATTCATAACATTCACCAGTCCCTTGTATTCAGCATTCTGCAGTGGAACAGACACAAAATCCAGATTAATGCATTAATGTGCATTTAACTTACCCATTACTGAGACGTTCCATTTATATCTTTAAGGGTTAAAATGTCTACAACCGCTGCATATGCTGGAAAAGATATCACACTTGCAGACGAAATATTAATTCTGTCTAAGAGCCGACATCACTTATGTTATCTTTTGCCATTATAGCTTTTAAGTATCACCATAAGCATTTTATTACACTACTCTATGTACATATGAAGTTCAATATAACCTATGTCTTCTGGAAGCAAAATTACATTTTAGTGTGGTTGCTACATGTACGAATTGTTCTTTCTTATTGCTGTGATAGAACTACTACTTACTGGATTGAATTTTGCCTGTGATTGGAGAAAGGATGGATTCCTTCCAAAAGACAGCATCATGAAGAGTTCAGCTAACCTGTTGCCCAGGTATTTACAGCCAACTTTGGAGAAACATTTTGTACTTTCCTGGGTAATGCAGTCCTTTGCAGTAACAACCATAGATGTAAATGACAAATACAACACAATCAAGTGAAAATCTATTTCGAATAGAAGACAAATTGCCCCAGACCTCAGTAATTATCTCTCTGGGATTCATAATCAACTTTAAATTAATAATTGGTTTAATATCTCCTCTTTGAAATTTTCAATAATTAAATAACAGTCTCTTAAAAATTACATTCTTAAGCACATTTCAGAATCATTATTTAATAAAACAAAGTTAGGTAAGCTGTGAGTGGGGAAAAAAAAAGGAGAAAGCACACATAATGATCCCGAGAAGGCTTTCACAACATAGAAAAGTCTCCGACAGGAGAAGTTCCTCGAGTGGTGTCACAAATGGCCTTTTGGTACATACAATCCATCAAGAGCGGAAGAGATGGAAGAGCACAAAGCTGAGCACGAGGAACCAGGTTTTTCCCTTCATAAGATAGCATTCCTCTCAACCAGAATGATGTGTTTTGTCTTCACATAGCCCTGAAAGCCCTTCTTGTTCCTCTTGCATGGAAAGCTTCCAGAGAGACTGCAAACTCAAGTCTAGCATTTCTCATTGACAGGGTGATGCAAAAGGTATATGGGGAGGTAAGGGGGGGCGTTGAGTTGCAATAAATGTCTCATACTAGCAAAAAGTAATTGCAAATCTAAAAAGCTGAGGTGGCAATAACATGCTGAAACATCACTTGTAGGACTGAATTATCTTTCTCCTCAGCTCTGCAAAATCAGAACAGAAAAATGTATCATATATGAGATTGATTGTATAATATTTGCCTGTTCTCAATCCAGAAACCAATTACCAGGAATTATATTTTAAAACAAGACAAAGTAGTTCAGCTCCTTGCCTTCCAG
>PPHD01010624.1:0-19498 GCA_002909625.1 Bambusicola thoracicus
GAATAGCTCCGAGACTTCACTTCAGAGTGCTCCACTCAGTCATGACTCAAACCCTCCTCGTCTCACAGAAGAACACAACTGACTACACTTTCCTTGTGCTGTTTCTGAGCATCCTGTGAGGGTTTAGTAGATATTTAATGTTATTATCCTTTCTCCTTTTATGTAGGAATGGCTTTGTCATTGCTTGAGCACCTTTGTGTTCATGACACATTTTCTTAAATGTCATATCAGTGATGTCTCTACTGACACATGGCTACCGAGAAACGCACTGGAACAAAACCTATGACATTCATTCAATTTTGGGAGATTTTAAACCTATATATAGTCATTGGGAAAACTGCAGTATGAAAGCCAGATTCAGACTTGTGAGCCTATCTCTTGAAGGGACCAAAATACTCATAGCTAAAGAACAAACTTTTTTTTTTTTTCACCAGATCAGGATAGTTCCAGGCTCACCTGAAAGCCAGTGAGGCTGATACCCAGGTTTAACAGCAGATTGAAAATATGCAGCATGAGAAACAGCTAATAACTCTGAATGGCCCATTTAATGCTGAATTGCTGAACCTTATTCAGTTTGAAAATGCACTGTAAGATTAAAACCCCAGAGGTGAATAAGAGAACTCCCCATCATCTCGTCTATGCTGGAATTTACTCTTGGATTAGCATTAAAGCAAGAATAAATGAAAAGTGTAGATGCTGTCAAAGACTGCCGGCCTGCCTGAAATTGGGAATAATTGTAGACATACTCTTCCAGTTTTCTCCAGTGTTCTCCCTTTAACAGTGAAAAACCATCACTACATCAGTAAACCCATGGTTTTTGTCCCAAGCAGAGCTCTATCACTGGGTGCCAGACTGGAAAAGCAAATGGGATGTATCCGTAGAGGGAAGATCAGTGGGAAGCCAGCTTGGGTGAGGATCAGGCAAGCTGGTTTCAAACTTTCTTTAATTACAATTTTTTCCTGGCAACGGCAAAATTCAGGTGGACAACAGAATGAACAGAGCTGCACTCAGTGGCTGCAAATTACTGTTTTACATTAAGTGAAATTATTATACACCAGTATATGGGTATAAATCTAGCTGATACAGAGGGCTGATGAGCATAGCTCTACACTTCAAGTAATGACATTAAAGATGCAGTGTGAAGTTCAGGGAATTAATCATGTCAATCACTTCTTTTCAATGATGATTCAGCAGGCATTTTTTAAAGCAGATTAAATTAACTGCTTTCACCGTTCATTAATACAATCCAGAACATTAAAAACTATGCTTATGAAGAAATACTTTTACTTCTTTCCTGCAGACATTCTCTGGACCCACATGCGGTTGCTGTTCCTCTCCTATCCGCTTTGTAGCTTTCCCCTCATGGAGCCTGAGTAGCCCTTCCTTGAACTAGGCATAGGAGCCTGCATGCAGTGAAAAGAATAACATCAGGTAGCAAATGACAGCCAATTACAATAGGTACCTGTATATGGAAACAGACTGTGATGCTGCCAGGAAAACACCACATCTGGCAGCCAACTCTCCCTCTCCTTTCATGTTCCCTTTGAGAGAGAATATTTTGCTTGTTTGTTTGTAAGTCCTCAGTGGAAATTGGTCTGCTCTTTCAGTAACGATTGTCAGCCATTTGGAAGATCAACATCCTAACTATAATCACTGAGGTATTGCTAAGGTCTGGATGCTTCTAAACAGAATCTGAGCCCCAGTGGGCTTGACAATATACAAGCACTGATGAACTAAAGGGAATTACAAAAGGGAATCCTCTATCCCCCAGCACCTAACCCAGACACCAAGCAGGAGGGGAGAACACGTGAGCAGGGTGAGGGCAGCACTGAAGAAAGGCACGACGCAAACACAGACAGCAGTGAGGTACAGATGGTGGCAGCCCATGAATGTAATCAGCTTGGAGATGAAGGACAAACACAGAAACAGGTAACAACAGGAAAGGTCACCTGCTCCTTTATTACCTGCTTTAGGGCTCCAACTGCTGCAGTCCCCGAACTGCTCCATCATCCACCTCCCCTCAGCTTGCGTTTCCTGAAGAATGGTTCAAAATGCCTCTTCTCTAAAGTCAGTCCGTTGCCTCTGAATTGACAGTAGTCAGCGATTCCTTCAGCGCAATACAGCCCAGCGCGGCTTCCAACTGCGGGGTGTTGTCTGAGCGTACACGAGGCTGCGATGGACTTGCCAAGGACAGGCCGCAGAGGGACGCACCAGCCACATTAGCACCTTTCAGCACCCCAACAACAGTCCAACCCCCTCAACTCCTCCCCTCCCCAGACAGCAGTTCTTTTCAAAGGAATTCCATGCTTCTGTTAGCCTGCAAACTACAGAGTACGTATACATTCCAAATGAAGTCGGTCGAACCTTGACACTCCTTAAAATATACATTTTATTGTTTTCTGGTGTTTGCTATGAAGGTTTTATTCAAATTGTGAAGGTACACAGCCTTTACAAACTTGTTGAATTAAACGCTTTTGTTGGTGGTTTTATTTTCTGTTTCTTTCATGGCAGAGGAAAATACATAGGCTATAAAATGTTGAAATTTGTTAGATGTGTAGTATCACCTCTTCATATATGCTGTGGAATGCTTTGTAGAAATACTATATAAAATAAGGCAGACTTTGACAGGGAATTCAGTCATAAAATTTCAAGGGAGAAAACAAAAAGTTCCAACACATTATTATTATCTTTTGTAGCCAAGGGAAGATCAGGTGGTCGTCACTGCTTTATGGGACAACTACTGTGGTTCTGGTGCTCAGTATACGTTTCTTGTTTATTCTACTATTCTCAAGTGAGACCTTTGCAATAGAACTTAATTTTAATTAACATAAATCAGACAATATTTAAACATACACATCTATCCTTACAGTGCAATAAAAATGTATCATTGTATAGTATTTTGTATTTGCATTATGAAAATAAAAGGTCTGTACATCAATTAAATGTATATTAATGAGTATGAATCATGTAAATTTGTAATGCATCTAAAGTTGGCTTTGGCTTTTAAGTATTTATAAATTCATAGAAAATATTGAACATCTAACAAAATAAATAAAACATATCATTTTAATCATAGATGCTAACGATCGACCTCAAAAATTCTTGTGTTATTTTTTACATACGCTACTAAATTTCTTAAAGAGAACTCACTTTCAGTAGTGCTCAGAAGTGAATGATTGCACCTTCTGTGATGTGAAAAAATAGAGTACATCTATTTTTCATAGATCAAAAATTCCTTCATGGAGAGTTGCATTTCAAACGTCTGATTGTTCTGTGTAACTGTCCTAAGTGCTTATAAAAGGCATGTAGCTTTCTCACAAGAGCTGTGAGTCACTATTAACAGGTATTTCTTCTTCACTTGCAGAGTTGAGGATTAAGCAAAATCTTCTAGTGAATGTCCGTTTCGTATGGATTCTTCAAGGTCTTCCAGCTTCGCACACTGGTACGAAGATAGCGCAAAACATGTTCACTAATAAACCCTCTTCAGTACAAGTACTGCAGCAATCCAGTGTAATTCCACTCGACAGGCTTATTTCGTTGGAGTCCACACATGGTAGTTTGTGGAAGTCAGCTGCTGACCTCATGTTCTCTTGAATTTGAAAGTTCCCCAAGCGCATGGGCTATCCTTACTGTAATACTGAAGAGACCGAAACATATCTCAAATCACATGAACAAAAGTGAGCTTGAATAAATATGCATCTGGTTAGTAAATTACACACCATAGTCTAATTGCTATTCTGGTGGTGGTGGTCGGAGGCTCCGCAGCTTCCTTTCATCTAGTCCTTTCCAGTATTTAAAGTTATTATCCAGATGCTGCATCAAATTTGGCAGGTCTGCAAATGCTAGGGGAGAAAGGGCAGTGTATTTAGTTTGCAGGATTGGAATAGTCACATGATGCTGTCTGCTTAAATATCACTTAAATGTCCAGGCAACTGTGTTAAGTAGGAAAGCTTAAATCTGTCACACCACTACTTGAAATGTTTCTGGCTTTATAGCTCTCATCACTCATGGAGCTTCCCAAGCTACTGAGAGCAGTTTTGAGAGCCTATTTAATACTGGTATTGCAAGCAAAGGGACGCCATTTTCCAGGAGTGGCATAACTAATTATGCTTGTAATTATCCTACTTCATCAAATCTCGGTCACATGCCATGATCTGGCATTCAGGAGAGTCACATTTCTGACCACTTCTACCACAGAGGCAGTGCTTGGAAGGAAATAGTTGCACCCCCAGGCATTTTCCAGACTGTAGAAATTTGTCTTGAAGAGTAACTGATACTAACATGGATGAAATGGTTATGCCCAAAGTGCTCACAGAGAGAAAGTGTTCTGTCCTCCATTTGCAGAGAAGCAAGTTTAAAACTAAGAGAGTTAAACACTGCCTGAAACTGATATATTAAAGAGAAGCCACGAGAATGGTTTGTAGCAGGATAAAAATACTTCCAAGCAATATTGAAGTTATTAAGCTTACTTGAACTACAAAAATCTTCTCTTGTCTCCCATTTTCTTTAGGAGCCACAAGAAAGCAATTCTATATCACAATAGCTTCAAACGTTTACAAAAGATTTGTGGAATTTTGCTTACCATCCCAAGCATCAAACATATCAGTGATGAAGTAATCGATGAATGATATTTGGGACTTGGGGATGCTGCAAGTATTTCTGTCAAAAACTGGCATCACAACAGGTAAACCTTGCCTCTTTTCTTCATCAGTCTGCAAAGAACACTCTTGTGATTATTCTATAACATTCCATTAATGGCTTCTTTGAGACACAGATTGTTTGGCACTGACTAGAGCATGCAACTGTTAAATAAACAGAGAAACCTGAACAATCTGAAGAAGCAGCACCTTCTTGGGCAGGTTTCAGCGATACCACTGAACAATGCCTTCCAGTGTTTCCCACAGAGTGACAAATTCCCTTCTGCATTCAACACACAGAGCTGGCCCTAAGTAACTGTGTGTTACTGTTTTAAGTTATGACTGATTTGGATCTAGAACACGTATCTGTTGCAGCCTCTAAAGGAAGCAGCATTCAGTACCCGTCAGAGATGGCAAACTATCTTCTTTCTCTTTTTCCCCTTGAGGTACCAAAGCCCAACTTCAGTATTTGGTCTATCATCTGTAATAATGCCTGCCCCTTGTCCCTATCTCCCCAACACCTTTCTTCAGCATGGTTCACTGAGGTCTTAGAGCAATTTTTTGGGCTGAGTGCTGCTCCCATGCTAACACTAGAATCTGATGATGCTGTTCTCGAGACACAGCCAGCACACAGTGGGCAGAAGGCACCCTTCCTCTGCCTTTTGCGATGGGAATATGACAGGCAAAACAAAAATAACCTCAAGTCACAAACCGGAGAACTTGAAAGCTTAAGTTTTTCATAACTGCACTGTAGATGTTAGCTTTCTTCTGTCTGAGAGTACCTAGTCTGGTATTGGCGTGAATAATCACAGAATCATAGAATCATCAAGGTTGGAAAGGATGTCCAAGATCATCCAGCCTAACCATCCACTTCCTACCAATACAGCCCCACTAAACCCTATCCCTTAGTACCACATCTACGCATTTCTTTTCCGCTCATTTTTGAGAGCCTTCTTATCAACAGTCATATCCCTTTCAAAACCACTGTCTTGGCATGTTTGACCTCCTTGCCCACTGTTTGACACTGAATATCCCATCATTTCAAAAAAAAAAAAAAAAAAAAAAAAAAGGTATTTTGAAAGGGTGCCTGATGCTCCCTTAAGTGTTCTGGGACATTGGTCATACATGCACACTTCTCTTCCCTCTTAAAGAGCTCCTCACCTGGAATTTCAGCAGCACTTTTAGCTGTCTTACCTGTGCAAAGTACTCCTCAGAGATACGTCCAGCCCACTCTATACATTGCTCTATAGGTCTGCACGGATTGGAAATGTCTGCACACTTTATCAACATGCGTTTGATGAGGATGCGGTTTTCAGGAGACGTGAGAACATTTTTGATTGAATCCCCATCACCATTATTCTGTAACATTTGAGAATTAAAAGCAATCCATTAGCAAAAGCTCTGCACACCTACTCAAAAGCTTTGTGCCTTGCGAATATTTTCAGCAGATCCTATAAGGATCAGTGCCATTACTGACTACCATATTATGATGTCCAGCTGAATTCATAGGGGGATTATGAATATCAGCCACAGCTCTGAACTAGCACTGAACTCATTTCTGGATTCATTCACTGTCTTTGTGACAGAACTCTTGAGCATCTTTAGGCGAGTCACCTAATCCCTCTACGCCTTGCCCGCCTCCTTAAATGTGTGGTGAGGAGCCATTAATCACTGCACACATAGCGATGAGCACTATGTAGGCAGAAAATGTAATTCTCTGCTGAAACACAAGGATTAATGGACTTGCACATTAATAGTGGAATGGCTGGTTTAACAAAAAAAAAGGGCTGACCTGACATGCACGGTCATCCTCTGCATGCAAACCTCATCACCATGAGCATCAGTCATACTGACAGCACTGCTGCCTTAGGAGAGTCAGATCCCATGCTGCCTCCAGACATACTCCTGCTCTGCCTTCCACCAGGGCCATGGGAGCCCACCACTCTCCAACCTGACTGGGATTTGTGCTTTCTGAGAGTTCGTCGGTGTTACCGTACTAAAAACATACTTTTGTACAGCCTCATCTTTCCTTTGCAAGTCTAGGAAAGGTTTCAGCCCACACACATCTTAATTTTGGTTCCCAGACTGCACATACAAGCGCAGCAACAGTCCTCTATATTTGGAGCCAGCATACAGCTAATATGAGTAGAAGCTCCTAAGATCCAGATTAGAAGCTATTCTCTGCGGATCTCTTATGAAGTGAGTTTTGAAAGACAGATGCTCAGGATTAAAATACCTTTGAAAAAAATCACATATAAGCACCCCATAATTACGTGACTCTTCAAGGATGGGTCGAGTACATAAATTGACCACAAGGTCTCTTGTCTTCTACTCAAAAGAAAAGCTCTTTGAAGCAAGGAATTTACTAGGCTTGTCTAGCACCTAACAAGGTCTTGGTCTAAATTCAGTAAAGGAGTAACAGAAACAAGCGTGATGAAGATAAGAGAACAGTAAGCCACCGGTTCTGCAGTACTTGGTACAAAGAGGGAGGTACGAGTCAGCTTCTACAAAGCAGCAGAAACATTCTGATATTTTAAAAGGATATATTTTTCAGAAGGAAGTTCTGGGGAACAAAGTCCTTCCCTAAAAGTAAATCACAATTAATAATATAAACAGTATTATTTGGTAGGTACTGGTTCAGAAACATCAGCTCCACTGCTCCTACCAAAATTAGATCCTCAGAGTTCTTGTTTTCCCTCCTTTGCAGATATGCAGAAGAGAAAGTACTGAGGAAACAAAGTGAGTTGCGTAGATCTTCAAATACACAAAAACATGATGTAAGAAAGTCAATGTAAAGTGATGGAAGCTCCAGAAACACAAGTACCATGTGAAAATGAAGCACTGAAAATAATCAGAGATCGTTCAGCTAAGGACAGTAGATAATATCCTCCTAGGTGAGCCACCAGGAATGCAGAAAGGATGTTTGTCTCTGTGATCTGTTCAAACCAAGGGCACAGCTCTGCTTGCTGGTTGCGGATGTCTTGGGAATAAAATGTGCTAACTGTGCTTAGTCCCAGCATCCTGCTCAGAGTGCAGAGGCGTCTCTCCATGTCAGATGTTGGCTTCCTGTCATAGGCTTAGGTGACATCATGAAGGGAAATGGGAGGATAAAGGATGCTGGAGCTGGAAAGGATTTTTTTCGATTTATGAAACAAAAGAAGAAAGGAAACAAACAGAGCAGCTTCTCAGCATGGCTCTTTGAACAAATATGTACAAAAATAATAAATAAAAAAATAAGTGGAACCGTCCCATTTGGAATACATGGTTGGCAGCTCAGCCTGCAAACATTACACTGAGTCACAACCATGACTGGAAACAGGGCCAGGAAACACACACTGCTGCTGCAACCAGATATACGGCCAGACTTGAAAAGGGATCTGTCAGTGTTGTTCTGCTGGTAACAAGCACAGCAAATGATTGGTTTCACCCACTCGCACATTATAGACCTTTTAATAGGAACCTGCTGAACTGAGAAACTCCCAACTGAAAGAAGGAAAACATTTTGCTTCTCCATTTCTCTAAAAATCATATTGCCTTTTTCTTCCTACTCTTAGGCAGGATTTGCTATGCATTGCAAATACCTCGTGGGGCAGATTATTTCCCTACAGCCCCTGGGGGCTCACGGGCAGAATTAAACTTTGATTTCTACATGCTGCTGTCCTTACTTTTACTGTCTGTCTGTACAGACTGAAGCAGCAGCAGCTCCCCAGCTCTCTGTAACAGGCGGGAGGATGGGCCCATCCAAAGAGCATGGAGCAGCCACCCAGAGCCAGCTCTCTGTAACAGTCAACAAGGGGGACCCATCCATCTCTGGACAGATGCTGCAGCCCGCTTCTTGGGGCCACCTCACTTGCTTGTAAGCTACTAAGAATTACTCTCCCTTGTTTTTTATCGTGTTTGTTACAATCAAGGAACTGAGCAGAGAAGCATTTACCCTCCTAATCTCCCACTCATTTTGCTGGCCTTACGTTTCCATCAGGATATCCCAAAACAAAAACAAAACGTTTATGAGGCCCTCAAATACATGTATTAGCATGCTAGTTCTGAAAATTGTCTTACAATAAATAAATTAAAAAAAATCAGGTTCTGTGGAAAATTCCATGAATTAATAGGTATGTATGTTTAAAAAACCCATCTACAATGAAACAGCTTGATCATCTACAGCTCCAGCTGTTGGCTAGCCGGCGGGCTGATGCTTCACATTAAAAGATTTTACTTGATACTGTTCACAACTGCCAACTGAAATTGGTTGGTTGAAGTTTCCCCACCAGGTGTCCGCCTCAGGCAAAGATTTATTTTTTTCTGAAAATTGCAGTTTAAAATGATTTGGTGGCTTCTGAATACGAGGGTCGGGGAGTTTATCAGCTCTTTGCGCTGATGCTAAACTTGCTGTTTCTTTCTTTTCTAAATACCCTCACATCTTTATGAGTGAGGACCTGGAACTGAGTTGGAGGGATGGTTTTGGGGTAAGCCAGTCACCATTTCTGCGAAAAGCTGCTGGACATGTCACTCATATCAGGGGAAACAATGTGGTTTGTGTAGATTCTATAGGAACTGCTGGAGCCTGGGACTGAGCAGGACTCTCGCCACAACTGTAGTTCTTGGCTGTGCTGGAACAGAAACCGTCCAGGTTCAGATTTTATAACTAAGAACAGGGAGCCGGCCTCTCCACTACCTGCAGTAAACAAAACCTGCAGTAAAACAGCAGCAGGGAAGAAGAGGTTGTTACCTGATCTGAATGCATTAGTAGAGAAGAAAATGAGTAGAGAGGAACAGAAATCCTGGGAACTCTGAGAGATTGGACTAGCAAGCCAACACCATTGGAAGAGGGAAGGAAGGCTGAAAAAGGAGGGATTTGTTGAGCGAGGAAACTAGTGCTGGGAAATGGAGAAGAAAGAGAGGCAGAGCTAGAGAGAAGCCAAGGAGCAGAATGGTGGGTGAGAACTGAAAATGGCGTGACAATCCAGTGGGCAGCAAAGGGATTCTGACATGAGAGAAGAGAGTCAGTGAAAAACAGAATCTGATGAAACAATTACGGCCTGACTGCATTGTAACACGCACATAAATGAAGCCATTAGGTCAAAGAGATGGTGGTAGTTTTGTCATTTAGTAACTTCTGACAGCAGGTTTACAATCTAAGCATGTATTTCACCATCCTTCCTTTTATTTGTAATAGGTTGGAGACCAACTGTGATAACAAAGGCTTAGCTGTTAAAGGATCGTTCTAAGGACAAACATATGCACAGGCTTGTTCTGGTCTTCTCTAGGTTCTGGTAGCAGTGAATGGGCACTTGCAACAAAGTGTAGGTACTTCCTGGGCAATGAACTTTGTAGTTACACAAGGTCCAGTGCAGCACCCACAGAAATCAACAATACTTGTCTGAGACTTTAAGCCACATTCTGCAACGTGGAGCTATCCGGGAAAAATACTTCATAGCCACAGAATTAACGGCCTTCCTCCTAGTTTAAGTCAGTAAAACCAGTATCCTACTGCAACTCTGGCTCCACATACACAGAGTTCTCATTAGCATCACCGAATGCCAAGAAGAAAGCTAATTCTAGCTTATTCTCTTGTGGGCAAGGGTACTCTCCTCCAGATAAGCTGCAGGCTGCTTCTAATGGGTGAGGAACAAGGTCTGCCCCTCTCCCACCTTCTGATAACAAAAAGACTGCCCTACCCTCCCTATACACAACAGTCATAAATGTGGCTTTCTAGAAAAACATGGTAAGAAAACAGAGAAAACCATTACAGCTCCTACAGGACATTGCCACTGTTGCAAACTTTATTATAACTATTCTGAAAATCTTCTCTTTGCAAAAACCATTCCAACAAAATTATATGCTACTCTTACTGGCAACAAAACTGCTGGTTGAAGCTGTTATTGAAACTGGTGTGGTTTTTTAGAATGAGTTCCTAACAGGCAATTTCACTGTGTCCATGGGGTTCCAGATGGCTATTGATTATGTCTATATGATATATAACGCCACTATCATCTATTTTAAAGATTAAAAAAGAAAGTAGGCAGAAAACCCATGGATGCTGCCAGGCAGCACTGAAACCTTAGGGCCCTCGTTTCCACAGAGTGTGCCATATGGCA
This sequence comes from Bambusicola thoracicus, assembly GCA_002909625.1. Lineage (NCBI taxonomy): Eukaryota > Metazoa > Chordata > Aves > Galliformes > Phasianidae > Bambusicola > Bambusicola thoracicus. The sequence continues at coordinate 10,736 of PPHD01010624.1, forward strand.
GTCAATATATCTGCCCTTACTCTGCACCACCAGCATTCCTGTTGTGAGTGAGGGAGTAATTCAGCTTCCGTTCTGAGGCAAATCTCAGCACCTTTGCAGAAATGGCCAACAAGAGCACCAAGTCTTTCTGCTAGCACTCTCTCTGTAGGAGTGACTGGGTTCATCAAAATGGCTTTTTTAACTGGGAATTATAGAGGCCCTGCCAGTCCCAAACACGTGGCTGGTTCTCATACAACATCCCAGTGCTGCAGTATTAATAAGAACCAAGCGAGTCCCACTCATCTTCAAAGCTGGGCAATGATGATGTAAAAAGGGCATTCAAAGCCAGAGGCAAAAAACACATTTCTTATCTCTCTTTCTCCATGTTTCTCATGAACTTTCTCAGAACACCACATGGAGATTTCCTACTGCCAAGGGTTCCCAGTCCCTGCCTATTCATTTTAAGGAGGATTTGCATTGTTGCTTACCCCATTTTCTTCTAGCGCTGCCAAGGGTTTATTAATGCTGTTGACAAACTTGTTGACATGCTCAAAGTGCTTTGTCATTTCTGTTGCTAGGACCATGTCAATAATGGCTTGGCGAAGGGTTCGATACTCATTCCTGTTTAAAGAAGGAAACAATTAAGAATGCTGGCTGGTTCACAAAAGGCTGCTTGCTGAAACAAGTCTGTGTCAAAGACCACTTGCGTTGCTGAGAGGTGCCAGGGGAAGAAAGAATAGACAGAAAGGCTTGGGTAGCTGCACCTATGCTGGATGAAGTATCTGGTGTGCAGAGACATATATGCTAGAGGCACGACTGGGTCTCTGGAAGAAACAGTGCAAGAGCTGGGCAGAAGCAGAGGCACCAGCTACTCAGGAGGGCTGCCAGGACATGCCACACCAACGTGCTCCCAAGGCTTTTAGCACAGATGCTGAGCCAGGGCTCAAGCTTCAGCCAAGCTTTCAGCAATACTTTTCTGCTGTATCTTGAAGGGGCCAAGGCAGTGGTCACATCCTTCACCCTAACCATCTTTCCTGGGCTGGAAGAAGAACAGCAAGGTCCTTCACCATCCTTGCCATTGCAACAAAGCATTTAATGTTTTAGCAGTACTCCCCAGCTCTTTCCAGCCTTGTTGTACCCAGCAAACATATACGCACTCAGCCACTGCTTCTCTTCTGTGATACAGTAATACAAAATGATTCTCCTTTAGTTGCCAGCATCAGGATTTCTACTTTAAGTTCCTTAGATGAGGTCTGGCTTTTTATTCACAGGAGGAACCCAGGAATGGCTGTGCCTATGCAGAACAGGCAGAAGTGCTGTACAGTTACTTAAGAAAACTTCTACAAAGTCTACGTCCATTCATCCACAAGGAACAGCCTCCTCTAGGATGCTTGTTCGCATTCTGCTGCCTTGCACAGAAGAAAGTGAGGGATGTCAGTGTGCAGACAAGACAGTGTTTAAGCTTACCTTTCCATGTTTTTAAATATATTGCATTTGTCATCCCGGGTGGTGAGCTGGAAAGCCAGGGCAGCATGATGGCTCTCCAGCACTGCGGTGTCATTGTAGAGAATTGCTAGCTCGCTCCCAGCATTGCACAGGAAAGAATTTGTTCTTCCTGGGTGATCCACATCGTGGACTGTGGCAGCAATAAGTGCGGCAACTTCATCAATGGGATCCAAAGTTTGCTGAAAATAGAAGGATGCTTAGTTTTCCTGGCAGACTCATTAGAAACGCTACTCTGTCCATAAAGGTTAAGCCAAGTTGCTAAGGGAGAAAAGCCAGAACTCTGCAAATCAGTAAGGGTTAGACATTCTAGACAGAGCACTGGAAAATTCATTATATGCTTTATTGAGCACTGCTAGCATTTTTGTCATTTTGTGCCTCTTGAATTTTGCCTTAGCCATACCTTTGACAAATTAAATTAAGGCAAAATAATAAATTAGTTTGTGTTTTCTAACAGCACATAAACAGCCTTCACTCAGTTAGGGTATTTGGCTTGGAAAAAAAACTAGTACTGCTAAAAAGTATGCTATTTCCAGCAGACCCTTCCATTTCTTTTGGAAACTGAATGTGTCCTAATCATATTCCCTTTATGTGTTGGCTAGGCTTGTTATTTGTAAAGAATATTTCACACACATCCAGTTCTATAATAGTGTCTTGGGCTAATACATATTCTGGGCAGAATTCTTGATAGTTGATATCCTTAGGAAAAATTACATGGCACTATCAGATTCAAATTCTCTTAGCATGGTGTACTCCATGTTTTCTGTCTAATTACATTGGTAATTCTTGTATGCTTCCTTACGTTTACACTATAATGAAATACAAAACTATTTGACTTTCAAGGTTTTATACTGTAATGTTTCAACAGTGCATTAATAGCACAGAGGAGAAAAAGAACCAAACATCTCAGAACTCTTTACTGGTTCTAACTTTGTCATGTTAACTCCTGTGCCACAGAAATGGAGATGATCCTGAGATACTGCTTCACTTTGGGAACCAGAAAGTTTTCCCAGACAAGAACTGAGTTCAATTTACTGGAAAAAATCCTCAGTGTGAATCTGAGCAGCAGAATCGTGCCTTCTGTATTTAACTTAGGCTGAACTCTGGACAGTGCAAAAGCAGCTGGGCTGAGAAGATAAAAGGCAAATCTTGAACTTTGATTCCGCTCCTTCTTCTGTTGCAACATTTTTTTCTTTTGCTATGCCTACAGAGGAATGGAAATAACACTTTGGAAAAGGAGGAGGCAGTCATGTTTCTGTGGCATTGAAATGATTCCAGATCTTGTCTGTTTTTCATAGATATTCTTGGGAAAACCAGTTAAACCTCTGGCAAATAAGGGGCTGCAAATTTCTAGAGAAGTTCTATTCCCTCTTGGCATACAGTATATGTGAGTCAGCCTCTGGAGAGCACACTAATAAGACACAGCTCCAGGTTAAGGGACTACAATTTTAATGAGCTGTCGAAAGCTTGTTTACAATCACAAATGTCTCAGCCAGGTGCCCATCACCAGCACTATCCTTAGGCAGGCCAATTCAGAGTAGGAATTTCCATCCAAAAATGTAACTCAGAAACATGTATTGCCATCCAGCATACGTGCAGGCACTGCTTTAATTTGCCTTCTCACAGTCCAGTCCGCCCTCTGGGCGTGAGAACAAAGGCTGTTCTGATTTATTCCGGCTGTCAGTGGCTCTAATACACCACTGGGCATTATGGTACAAGGAACTTCAACAAGTAATCTGTTTCAACACTCCTCCAATGCAGTCTCTTTAAGCCTCAGGGCATTTAATCCAGTGGGTAATACAGCTTTGGAAGCACTAAACATATTTTATGGCCTATATTGTTCCATGAGTTTTCCACAAAATCACCATCACAAAGTATAAGAAATGACAATTTATTAAATCTGTATTTGACCATCACAAAAATAATTCTGTCATTATCTCACCTATGTGAGAAAATTGAATGATGCCAGGAAGGAAGCTCTCTTATTCTCTCATCAGGAATTCCTATGGTACTCAATTCCTATAGTATCCATTGTTCCGCACACACTACGTGGCAGATTCTAGAACTGCTGTAAAGCAGCCCAGTTCTTTCACCTCAGAGCTGCCTAACTGGTTGGCACTAGGCAGACATTTGGGTCATGGCATCTTTTCAGAGGGATCTTTCTCTAATCCTGCCTGTACTTCCCACCTACACCGTTTCTTATAGATGTGGACTTACCTTGACTCTTTCTTTAGACAAGAAATAAGCAGTGGCATGTAGCACATCTGCCGAATGGGTGGAATTATGATAGGAGTTGGAGGAATGGTAGTTAGCTTCAATAACTTGTAACCACGACCTCAGGGTTGATTCTGAGCAGTTCAGGAATTCACAGATTCCAAAGCGAGCAAATATTTTGAGACCCAGATAAACCAGAGGCCTGTGAAGAAAAATAAACAAAGTTTTAAAACAAATGAGGTTGAAAGGGTATTACAGAGTGTGAATAGCACAACTACAAAGCTTTTTTAACCAAAGATGTGCCAAATCAGTATACAGGCTTGCTTGCTACAGAACTTCAGAATCTTCTGCCTCCCTGTCACATGCCAGCTCTCAGAACATGATGGTCCCTGACGGGTCTGGGAGCACTAAGCAGGCTCTGTGTGCTGCTGTACTCCGTGTAGCAGCATTTTTGTACCTGGGGAGTCTCTGTCAGGTAAACACAGATTGCAGCCAAAACCAAGATAAATCAGCATGTCTGGAATGCAGCACATGAGAGGAGGGAGGAGGTATTACTACTGCTGGTTTCCTAAGCCAGCTTGTTCACATTTAGGTTACGTACGTCTATACCGTACAGTGCTGCAATCACTATTCTTTCTGCTCTGTACACCTGCTCCATTTCTTTTACACCAACCACCTGAAGGCTTCTATTGCTCACTGACTTTGCGCACAGTAAAGGATGAAGTATTCTGGAAGCAGATGAAAACAGGTGCTGGCTGGGATGTCACTGCAGTGAGGTCTCCCTGCATGCCAGCTCGTCAGCACCATCAGCACAGTCAGAAGTTACATCACTTTGTTAAGAACAACAAAAATCTCAATGTTTTTGGCTCATAAAACCGTGGTCTAAATTTCAAGTGTATATGTAGGATCTTGTTTTAAATATCTTTCAAAGCTCTTATGGATCCGGGATTTCAATGGAGGCTTAAGGTAGTCAAATTATTGCAGGAGGTAGCCTCCAAATTACAGTCTTGCAGAAGCTTTGGGCTACGACAAAGTGTGATACGTGAAACCAGACCCAGAGGAGAATTTTTGATAGACATCAGGAAATAAAACCAAAGATCTAAGCGAGAGATCGATTTACAGTCACCGTGGGAGCTTTTGCTGCTAGTGATGTACAGACCATCAGAACTGTTGATCTGCTTTTGAAAACATCTACGATGAAAACTGTATGCTTTACATTTTATCAGTACATATTCCTCAGTCACTCTTATACATAACACGCAGCCTGCTAAGTTTTTAAATCAAAAACCTTCCTTTAATCCCAGAGAAAGGCAGTGAGAATGCTGCTGAAAAGCTGTACTCAAAACTGTTTGGGAATAAAAACTACCCCATTACACAGAGACAAAACAAAGCGTGGTCTCTACCAACTGACCAGATCAGCTCAGCGTGTTGACTCTCAGTAGCTGGATGTAACTTGGATTTGAATCCCCACAAGACAACAATTTGATTTATAGCACTTTTCTATTTTTGAAAACTGTAAAGGAAAGCTTGTAAAATGGTGCTGCTTTGTTATTATACCATATCAAAGATATATCTTCTCCAGTTACACCCACCGGGAATCTGCAAGAAACAGCGTGTGATGAAACGACAGATGTTGAATGGGTTCACACGCGGTGAGAAAATTTCAAACACTTGACTTTGAAAATAAAAGTAATTCAATATGAAAAGCACAGGTAGAAAAATTTAAGAGTGGATTACAGGATGACTTCTAAGTCAATTTTCAGCAACCTCCATTCACGAGCTCGTAGTTTGCTGACCTTTTATGAGTGGCAGCCTCAAGTTCAAAGATATCAAAATCCCAGTGTTCTTCATTTTCCATTGCCTGTGCTATCCGTGGGGGTATGTCATTGAGGGAGATGGGAGAGATCAAGCTGCCAGCGACCTGATGAGTTTCTGTTGAGGAATGAGTCAAAACAAACAGTGCTCATTAAAAAAAAAAAGAACACCCGATTGCATTTTGCAGATTTTGTAAATGCTCAACATCTCAGTAGCTGCCAAATTAACACTTACGTTTTGCTGACAAGATGTATTCGTTCCCTGATAACCTTCGCAGACCGTCCTGTTCAATGAAAGTTGAGAGTTAAACGCAGGGCACTGGAAAAGAGGTCTGTAAAATAATGCCAACAAACAGCTGCACCATGACTATAGAGAAGCCTGATCGTGACCCCTCACAGTCATCACAGCTGCCTCTGTTATGTGTGCTTTACATGTAGATCATAATGGATGAGAAACTGCAGGCAGTGGGGTCCAATATTAACTCTGGGAGGTAAAGACTTGAATTTCTCAGGTGCAGATGGAATTACAGCCTCGCACACACCCTTGTTTGGACAACACAGACATCAGGTCTGGCTGCGCGCCACAAACCAGGTGCTGTATGTCTGTACATTTTCCATCAATAAACAGCAGTGGGTGGTGGGAGAGGATGGATGGGGACACACTTCTGCTCTCCTCCCAGTGCTGGCAGATGAGGTCACCACAGCAGTATAAGAATGTCATGATGTGTTGCTGGGATTACAGGGCAACAAATTACTGTGGGACTTCCCTTCTATCAAAGAATGCATGCCTGTGTGCTCTCCATCTCAGAGCCTCCTAGGTGTAAGTCTGGCATGATGCCTGATGTGCAAGCTGAGCTGAAGGATTAAAACTGACAGAATAATGCGTTTAATATTTACCTTTCAATTCACAACTGTAAGTGTAGCAGCCCAAATTTTACCTGCTCTTCTGATGTATACCGACTGTTACCGACTGCACGAGTGTTTATTTAGACCATGATGTAAAACAGCAGTTATTAAAATCCCCTTTCTGAACACAACTTACTATGTTATGTGCACAAAGCATAGCTTAAGGAAATGTGGGTGCTGTATCTGAGCGTGCAGTGTCTGCACTTATAGGAGCTGATAACATTTTCGTATTTTTCCAAATCCATAAGTAAATAAGTCTGAAGTTTTGTGATTTAAAATGGAGTACAACTGCTATAATTGTCTCAATGACTCCTCAACTGCACTGCTACGGCACAAGTATTTAGAACACCAGATGCTGTGTATCCTTTAGAATCAAAGAGTATCTTTTTAAGAGTTGAAATAGCAGGTGTAATTGCATCTGGCAAATGCATTTGTGAACTCCAAGTGCTCTTCCCATCATGAATTCTGGGTAACAGGTCAAATTCAATAACCCACTATTTGTTCCTCTCCTCAGATACAGCTTTGGGATGTGAAATGGAATAAGATAGTTCTAGGGTTGGAACTTGATGATCCTTGGGATCCCTTCATCCCAAGCCATTCTATGATTCTATGATTCTGTTTTCAACAGACATTTTGCTGGAAAAATTGGCTGAATTACAAGTGGAATACAAATGTATGGAAAGAACTGGTGGTGGAGTCACCGAGCCTGGTGGTGTTCAAAGAGCATTTGGATGTTGTGTTGAGGGACATGGTTCAGCGAGAACCATTGGTGAAGGGCGAATGGTTGGACTGGATGATCCTGTGGGTCTTTTCCAACCTTAGCGATTCTATGATTCTATGGTTCTAACTAATAATTCATGAGAAGGAGTGGTCAGTTGAGATTAAAAACTGAGTATTGCACAGGCATTCAGCAGGAGCAAAGATATCACTTTGAGACTAACACATCATCATTCCTCCTATATATTAATGGTTAATGTAAGGAATATATTCTATCTCCTGAGTTAGTAAATTCAACTCTGTACGAAGCATTCTGATCTTCTGGAATTCTTGAAGCCTTTTGTATGTTTCTCCTAATTAGACATTTGCTGGGCTATTTTATAAGACAAAAATATATGTAAACTGTTTCAATATTTGAATGGATTCTGCAAATTTGTCTTGAGCTGGAAATGATAACAGCCCAGAGACTTCTCTGAAAAGCTCACATCCTCTGCTCCTTTCGCATCTAACACGCTGTTTTGGTTTTTTTTTTTCCTGAGGAAGCCTTTTATATGCAACCCTTTATAAGCAACGCATATCCTTAAGGCACAGGTAACATGCATCCAAGCTCACCTAGTTATCACCAGGACGGCCACACTACAGACTCTGAGGATTTGGGTTCATTTCTCTGCTTTGCTACGTGCCCTTTGTTCAGCTTTTGGTACACTTCTTTTTCCAATGTCCCTGCTCCTTTTTAGGTAACATAATAACATAATACATGACTTCTTCAGCCTTTTTCTTGCCTTATTTACTTAAATGTTGAGTTCTGTGGAGCGTGGATGTGTCTTAAAATGTGAACATTCATGCTCTTAGCTCAAAATACTGATCTTTCCACGAATCTCTGCAATTTCAAATATAATGCAAGGAAAAGCAACAAAAAGCATTTTGTATTCTTCTGAAAACACATACTGATTATTCCCATACGTTTTGTTCCATTCCAATCCTGATTACTAAATATCTGTCTTTCATTCTCTTTTGTCTGTATCTTTCTAAAATGAAACGCATTGAAAAAAAGAAGAGTTCTTCCTTCCCACATCCAGTGAAACTAATGCTTCGAAGGAACTGGCCCATTTTATTCCAGAGTTGCATTAATAAAATGGGGTCTGTGGGGAGAAAACGCAAAAGAATATAGCATTCTATAGGCAAAGCATATGCCAGATGACAAAGATCAGGCATCCAGGAACATCAGGCAGAAGAACATGAATTAACAGCTGTTAGTGGCAGCATGTACTTACTGTCATCAGCCCTCCAACGAGGTCACTTGTATGTGGATCCTCATCCTTTGTTCCCAGTTGTGGAGAGTACAGTTCAGTGGTTCTTAATATCTCCAAAACTCGGTCTAAAGCCTCTGCAACTGGCATTGGACTGCTTTCTTGTGCAGCATTGATGATGTTTATTACCTAGTTTAACATCAGACATGCTTTGAATTTAAAAGCGATTTAAGAAAGAACAGACACTCATCAGTTATTATGGAAAACTCACAGCAACTACGTGAGATCTAAACCTTTAATCCATGTGTGGGAGAATTAAAGTGAAAGGGATGTTAATAAAGCACTGATTTTTGCTACTGGCTTTAGAACTTCATGGCCTT
>PPHD01010625.1:0-19496 GCA_002909625.1 Bambusicola thoracicus
AGATAGGCTGAAGGAACTGGGCTTGTTCAGCCTGAAAAAGAGAAGGCTGCAGGAAGAACTCATTGCAGCCTTTATTATTTAAAGGGAGTTTATGAACCTGAGGGAAATCAACTTTTTACACTGGTTGATAGTGCTAGGACAAGGGGGAATGGTTTTAAACTGAAGGAATGGAGATTTAGGTTAGATGTCAGGAGGAATTTTTTACTGAGAGAGTGGTGAGGTGCTGGAACAGGTTGCCCAGTGAGGTTGTGGATGCCTTGTCCACTGGAGATATTTAAGGCCAGGTTGGATGAGACCCTGGGCAGTCTGATCTAGTACTTGATCTAGCATCTGGCCTGTGGCAGGGGGGTTGGAACCTAATGATCCTTGAGATCCCTTCCAACCCAAGCCATTCTATGATTCTAAGCCAATCAAATAGCTTTACTATAACATGCACTTCCTCAGAGCTGGGACAGACTTAAGGTTGGTTATATTAACCTGATGGATAGCTGATAAGTTGTTCAGCTGTGTTAAGCTCTGTGCCCTGGCCTTTAATGTATTAATTCAGTGTTGCCAGCTATATTACCCTTTGTATTAATTCTTCACTTAGTCTATTCATATTTCACATTTGTACAGATCAAACCCTTCCACCTGGATACTACCATCTATATCAGAACCAGCCATTCCAGTTCAGTGTTAGAGGATATTACTGCCACATTTTATGAGCTCCAAATGCATTATAAAATGGAGGATTATAAATTTATCATATACTACTAAGTCTGCTAACTTAGAAAAACAAGTTAATGTTCATTATTGTGTTTTTACCACTGTGGGCCCCAATACATAATAATAGCTGCTTCAGTGCACAAAAATAAATGCTATGTCTTGAATCTTTTATGGAAATATAAATTTTTCCTTCAGTGTGCTTTATGTCATAATAGTATCTTCATGGAATCCGTGATTCTTACAGATTCTAGTAATTCTTAGGTTAAATCTTAGAAAGCCTCACAAAATGTTATAAACTAATGAATACACCCTTGCATAAGGGAAAACAGAACAAACATTAGCTTTTACAGGGGGTGTGAATATATTCAGGAGAAAATTATGCTTGATGCTGTCAGAGTTTGACATATCGGAGCCCCCAAAGCAATCATGAACACAACTGAACAAAGGAATTCTGACTTAATTCTGTGAAAATAGCAGTTTAATAAATTATAAATTGCACAGTGAGTCATAGCACATGGGATTTAGCTGCCTTTGGTTTCCATATGTAGAGCAACTCATGTTAAAAATATTCAGATAAAATATATAAAGATTTTTTATGGGTAAGAACAAACAAACAAATAAACAGTTTTCTAAGGACTAAAGGATGAATGTGTTATCAGGTAGGTTTATGTCTTCTTAGCAAATTACCTCTTAATCCATCTTTGCTGATACCACTATAATCATATTAGCTTTCCCAGTCACTTTCCAAGAAGAGGACAGCTTCAAGCAGAGATCTGTGTTTAAAGCGCTTTTCTCCATTTGTCTGGCAAGAAAAAAAAAGAGATACAAAAAAAACCCTTTTGTGAAGTCTTTCCTTCATGCACTGTATTTGTAACATCAAGGCAGTCTATAATTAGAGAGTGCAGGAACCGGTGACTAATTCATATGAAGATACAGAGCTAGCAGCTGAAGTGTTTACATTATTTTTACAAGTAGACAGGAATATCAGACATCCTGAAGCTATTCCTCAGACTGCAAATATTGGCATACTCTACTCAAATACAACCACAAAGAAAAAGTATGAAAGAAAAACACAAACTGCAGATGCCATATCTTCTCCTACATTACTTACAGTGCATATCTTCACACCTAGCATGACTGTACTTGCAATATAAAAATCCCCTGCCATCTCTGCCGTGACTCATTTATGCTTGTGACCATTAACAAAAAAAGATAGCAATTTTAAATTGGTCTAATGTTGGCTTTGCTGCCTTCTCCCACTCCTTTCATATTTTTGTTTTCTGCGAGACCTTTTTGATATAATAGAACCTTGACTGAATGTAGTGGGATATAATAAACAGCTGTCATTATTATTTACTAAGACCTGAACTAACAGCTTTTCCAATGCCTTCACTCTTACTTTCACCTTTAAACCAAGCAGCATCTGCAATACTAAATATTCAGTCACTGGACTGTCACCTCCTCTCTAGTAAACAAAAGTTTGAGTAAATACTGTGCAGTTTCAGAAAACATGGATATTTTGGCTGAACAAGTGGTAGGGAGGGACAGCTGACTAGTAATAACTGTCCAAAATATGTTAACAAAAATTAAAAATATATACATTTTCCCAGCAAAATTGGGACAGCTAGTGTGTATTGCTGTGTGTCTATCTAAGCAGACTATTACTTTCTACATAGATACATAAAATCTATCACATCTTGAAAGTTTTGCACTTTGGTGAAATCCAGTTCAGTGCCAGGCACTAGTTGTAGGATCAAAGCACCTTTGAAGTAGTGCCTAGGTTTGTGTTGACCTTTGATAAGAGGATAAATTTTACCCTGTGTCATTAGTGCTGTGCACAAACATAAAAGGGATATGTTTGCCGTGCCTTAACATCTTTGATATTTACTCAATGCTTTGCTTGAGATATCAGGTATAGAGATGATCCTATCTTTCCTGACCAAGTTGAAAAGGAGAGATATGTGTATTTAAAATAAGGTTCAAACCTAGGCCAGAAGCGTTTCAGCTCTTGCTGAACCTTTTCCTAGCATAATGCAAGAAGCCAGTGTAGGTGAGCTGATGTAACTCTACTGTAATAAAACAGAGTTCAAAAAACAGTAATGATTTGCTAACCTGGAGGACAAAATTTATCCTGAGATGAGAGGTCATGATACTGCAGAGATCAGACATTACCTAGTGACCACACTACCCCAGAAGAGGAGAAAAGCTCAAAACCACACTTTTCTAATGTGTGGCAAAGATGTGTAGTGTGGTGAATTACGCCTACCACTATCTACATGTGCAAATCTAACTGCCCTGCCACTGAAGTTGAATTTGGGTATAACCATTCTAGGGTAACTGATTCTTCTCCCATTACTTTCAGCATGTTCCCAGAGTCTTCTTCCTGCTCTGACTTAATCTGGGGAGTGGATTACATAATCAAACACAAACACTTTAGATATAGCATCACTAATATCCAGAAGACTGTGTCTGGTCCTACTAGACAGCCCATATCTACCGCAAAACAGGTAGGTCCCATCTCTTAATGTCCTCAAGCCTGTCTTCCCATCTTTATACTTGCTCATAAGTTAAAGGTCTTCTGAGTGCTGGCCAGCTGATTGATATACAACACACCATGCAAGCTGCCTGCAGAAAATGATTGAGGCCATCTCATCTTGTAAATAAAACAGGCCTTGACCTGTCCTTTGAGGCTGTTCCAAGCAGGGCCTCTGCATGTGACTGAGAAGCACGTACACAGAGACTTCAAAAAAAGAACTGATTTGGGGAAACTAGTTCAAATGGTGTCTACACATCTAACACCCTGAAGGATGAAGGTAGAAAGTGAGCAGAATAAGGTCTAAATTCCCCGTGTGACACACATGCACAGACTATGGTATACTCAAATACAGAGTTTTCTTTGACAGAAAGTAAAATACAGGAACATGAGTATACAAACATGTATATTTTGTTACTAGGTTCATTATGTCTGCTGGTAAAACAGGATTTCCACAATGAACAGAGAATCATATCCTTAGTGAGTACTTTCTTAATGTAGCAATTCTCAGCTCCATCAAATAGGATTCAGATTCATATTTCCATGAACCCTTCTGACAAAGAGGGCCATTGGAATCTGTAAGGTTAGATAATTACAATTTAAAGATACTTACAGCAAGGATAACTGATTAAAGGCAGAAGTCTTTTGAGAGCACCAGGAAAAGAGGAAGGACTGTCAGAGGGGGTTTGTGGGTTAGAGAGAGATATCTGTCCTCAGTGGGTAAGGTGATGAGAATTATGCTGGTCCTTAAGTTTTACAGTGAGTGCAATCAAGGCCGCCAGTGAGTGGACATACTTGCTTTTCTTTTCTTTTGCTACGGCAGACCCCGTATTTATATGAAAAACTGATTCTTATGGACTCTTTTTAGATTTCCATGTGTTAGCAAAAGGGATTTCAACTTAAAAGCTGTGTTTCAGGAAGGATGGGCAGAGAATACAAGACTGTTGTTACTCCTGAGAGGAGTCAGGACAGTGCTAGACAGCTGTGTCTCCTGGGAATAAAAGGGAGGTGTCAGAGAGCCATTATCTTGGAAATCCCAGCCAGAGCAGGACCAACAAGAGTAAATAGCTCTTTCAAGGGCTATCAGCACCTACAGATGGATACTCTATTAACACTTGACTGAGCATTCTCATCACATGCCCATCATAGATACTGCAGTCCCTGAGCATAGGAGGGTGTCCAGCGTATTCAGAAACAGCTGAGATTGACTATAATCAAGCCCATTTACCCCTTATTGTAGACATCTTCTGTCTAACTCACCCTCCAGTCTAACCTTCTGCTTCACCAGTGTGGCTGTGTCAGTGCATCACCTGAACATGCAATGGGAGTTCTGAGAGCATGACCAGCAGGTTGAGGGAGGTGATCCTGTCCAGCTCTGTGCTGGTGAGGCCTCACCTGGAGTACTGCATCCAGATGTGGAGTCATCAGGACAGGAGAGGCATGGACCAATTGGAGCGCATCAAGAGGACAGCCACAAAAATGATCCAAGAAATGGAACGCTTTCCCTGTGAGGACAGGCTGAGAGATCTGGGTCTGTTCAGCCTGGAGAAAAGAAGACTCCAGGGAGACCTGATAGTGACCTTTCAGTATTTAAAGAGAGGCTAAAAGAAAGAAAGGGGAACAACTTTATCTAGCTGTAGGTGTCCCTGATCATTGCAGGGGAGTTGGACTAGATACCTTTAGGGGCCCTTCCAACTGAAATGATTCTATGATATTATTCACAGCTAAATGAAAGGGATAATTGTAAGCCAGATGAGGTTTGTGTCCTGACATGTTTATCAGTAAGTCATAGCCTAGGTCTCCCAGTGATAACAGAAAAAGCTCATTTTTACCAAGGAGAGACCTCATAAATTCTCACAAGAACGTGTGAAAGATTACTCAGTGACAAAGTTTATTCAGTTTAGGACCATTCTCCCAGTATCTCAAACAGCAAGGGGAAATTAGGTAGAGCAACCAGTAGATAAATGAATAAAAAGATATATTCACATGCTTTTCAGATAATAAATAATGTAAGAAAGCACAGTGCTCATTAGAAACCTCTAAGCTGTCTATATATCAAAGAAAAATAGATTCTCTCTTCAGCTTTATTAATAGTATCATTAGTACTTATCAACACTTAAAACATTGATCTAAGTCATAAAAGTATGACGGTAAAATTATTTCTAGAAACAGACCCTACAGTTACTACAGAGAATTCTGTAGTTTTCTCTCTCCTCTTGTATTGTTGGTTATTTACTTCCTAATTCTAATCTCCGCTAAGTCTGAGAACCTGAAATAACAGTGTACGTGCCTAAAGAAATGCTTGATTGATTTGTAGCCTTTCTCTGTATTTGTTAATAGGGAGGCTGCATAGATGGCCCCTGTGAAGAGTCCAGAAGTTGCCACATGACAGATTGGGAAAGGGACCCACTGCTGGTCAGAGCTGAGCTCCCCTTGTTCCCCTGTGCTGCTTGGGTGAGGTTGTAGAAGAATTTGGGTGGGGAGAAGTGTCTTTATTGATTCTTACCACTCTAGTGCATTACCAACAGGCAATAAATTGTGTTGTTTTCCCTTATGCTGAGTCTGTTTTGCCCATGATGGCAACTTATAACCAATCTCCCTGTCCTTATCCCAGGCAACAGGTATTTTTTTTCATGGCATTTTCTCTCCTGTCCTTTTGAGAAGGGAGAGTGGAGGATTAGTATGGTGATGCTCAACTGTTCATAAGTGTCAAAACACCTTGGCATCTTTATCAGCATCAGATCAAAATGATTTCATATATGTCAGTTTCCAAGCCATGCTGCAGTGACATGAAACCACACTGCCTGATGGGAAATGCAAGATGTAGCTGGACCCATTTCATAGGATGGCTTATTCTGTTTCCCTCGGCTTACCTCTTCACCACTCAAACTGTTCTATTCAGATTTCTTAATCTCTTTTAGAGTAATGCATCTGCTGACGAATCTGTGAAGGAAATAGGCCATATTATCCTCATGAAGACCATGATGAAAATTTTGTCTATATACTTGATAAGGCACTAAACATACTGTTTTTATGATACTGGCACAGTACATTAGTAGAATGGTGCATATTTTTGTTTGATTGATTGATAGCAATTTCATTTAGAAACAAGGTATAAAGAAAATTATTTTGTAGAGGAATTGGATGAAGCATGATATTGTATGTAATGATGTTACTTGTTTCAGTGCCTGAATTAATGGCAAATCACCATGCTGAAAGATGGATTTATGAGTGATTTATCTTCAGCTGAATTACTCTGTTTATCATCTTTCTCAACAGTGGGAAATATGGTATCCAAACAATGCCACAATAAGAATAATAAATAAAATTGATCGTGACAGTTTCTTAATATAATTGTCCTGAATGTTTTGCTATTTTGACATCTGCATTATTAAACCAAATTGCTTCATTTTCATCCAGTGACTGACACTTCAAATGTCAATGAACAGTATAAGCATGAAACTCCACTTCTTTGTGATGTACAGTCACCTTCTTGTGCAGATTGACTGTACAGTGGGTATTGGCTGGCTCAGCACCACGAAAGCAGTTGTACTGTTTCCTGGGTTATCATGGTTCTGGTATTAACATTTTAACTTCTACATGACTGAACAAATGACTGTGCAGGACCGTACGCAGCCTAGCGAAGGACAAATAGCTTGAAACACTTACCCAGTACTGGGACACCATAAGAGAACAACATCCAGACAGAAATTTGCCTCCAGACTGAGGAACTACAGCTGCAATTTGGTTTATAAATTTATACTGTGTACAAATCCTCATGGATTTGGTAATAAAGTAAGGTTGGAACAGTTCTAATAGCTGGTGGAAGAAAAGGAAAGTGACAGGTAGTGTACATGGCATGTTAATGTAAATTAATTCACATGTAGAGCATGATAAGTGCATGGAGCTACTTGGGAACTGGTTTTGCATACGCTCCTGGAATTTGAAGTACTGGGAAACTTAGAGACGTGAAACACCGTAGGCATAGCTGCATACAGATACACCTTTACAATGAGCAGTCAATAGGATCATAGAATCACCAAATAATGAACTTTGGAAGGGACCTCTGAAAGTCATTTGATCCAAATCTATGCTCAAAGTGAGGTCAACTGTGATCGAGATGCACAGTTAGAATACTGTGTGGCACTGGTCAACATCCTGATAGGTGTGGTCTGGATGTCCATAGTTCTTTAAATTGAAAACAGGATAAATTCTATAAGTCCTGAATTATATTTCTTCAGCCTTATCATTGGCTATTGTTTCATACCAAGAATTCTTATTGCTGAGAATGTCAATAATAAATCCACTGATTAGTTCCATAACTGGTACGAAAAAATAGAAAATCAAAGTTGGATACTCCTTATGGAAGCAAAAGAATTAGAGTTCTGCCTCATGTTTTTAGTTTTTTGTTTTTTTTCCCGTTTTTTGTTTATTTTTTGTTTTTAAATTCTTCCCTGGGGCTTTACCAAAACTCTTCACACCATGTGGTTCTTCTGACCAAGACTGATGGGGAGGGATGAGTAGCAGTACATATTGATATTCTTCCTGAATCAAGAAACTCTCAAAAAAGCCATTGTTCTTGTTTCAATTTACTCCATCCTTCAGCTTGCAAAGTCTAGAGAACACTTCTTGATTATGCTGGTTTTCAGTGTATTCACAGAATCATAGAATCATAGAGATTGAAGGGTGCTCTATCAATCATTGAGTCCAAACTCCCTGCTAAAGCAGGTTCCCTACAGTAGGTTACACAGTAAAGCACCCAGGGGTTTTTGAATATCTTCAGAGAAGGAGACTTCACCACATCTCTGGGCAGCCTGTTCCAGTCCTCTATAACCTTCACAATAAAGAAGCTTTTCCTTGTTTGTATGGAATTTTCTGTGTCACAGTTCGTGCTCTTTGCTTCTTGTTTTGTTCCTGGACACTGCTGAAAACAGCCTGTTCCCCTTGACACCTGCCTTTCATATATTTATAAGGAGTGATAAGATCCCCTTCAATCTTCTCTTCCCCAGGCTGAAGAGTCCCTTTCCTCATAAGGGAGTTGCATCAGGTCTCTAATCACGTTTGTAGTGACAAGGTATTCTAGCTCTGTCAGGATGCAGATTGGAATGTTATAGATATCTCAGTACCTAGATTTCTTTGTAAGTGTATTTGGTCTAAGTGGAATAAACTATATAAGCACCTATGAATTGGTATAATTGCATTGTGCTGGGTTTATGAAAGGAATAATTACATACCAATTTAAAAAAAGTAATGAATGGATATAAATCAGTTCTCCATAAATAAAACAGTTACTAAATATTAGCTATGTATGAGCACATGTGGTTAACCTTTAGCAAGGCAGTTGGGAGCTGGTAGAAATACTGCACAATTTAATCTAGATGTAAAATGAAAGCTACATATAAAATGAACCCATATAAAACTCAGCATTATTTCTGCAAGGGAAGGCTTGAGATAATGGTGGAAAAAGTTAAAAAAAAATTAGCAGTATACAAATAACAGAAAAATAAATTGTAGGTAGAGGTTCTAGAAAATCTATCCCTGGCAAAATTAGGGTGGAAACAAATCTGAACCTCTATGCACTTAATATATTTTCAAAAATATCTGAGATCTTTCAGGATATATTTTCTGCACTTTTCTATTGTCTTATGAGCTACAGCAGCCAGTGAACTTGAAATAACAACTCAATTTTCCCTCCAGGCAAGTGGTTTTCCAGATATTTGCTGAGGTTAAGAATCACTTTTACACAAATCTGGCCTGCAGAAAAGTGTTGGAAAAAAACAGAATTTAAATAAGCTTAGATCCCAAAAGCAAAGATAAACAGAAGCTAAGAAAGTCTTGTGGTTAAACACTGACTTTGAAAAATTCAGTGAGAGACCTCAAGCATATCACAAAGTCTTTCTTTTTCCATTCTCCATTTGTAAGAGCAAGATAATTTTTTCTCCTCTGATTATCCAGAAGGTTATAGAATTAATTCATTAACATTTGCAAAGCATTTAGATGTTGTGTGAATATCTAAGAGCAAAATGGGGGAAATGCTACTTGTGTCTGAAGGTCTTATAAATTGTTATATAGATGTATCTTCATTTCTTTTATATTTCCAATGAAAATTTGAACTTGTGGAAAAGAAAACAAGGATAGAAAATGGGTTCTTTGAGTTTTGCGAATGAAGAACATTCATATCTCTGATGATGGAAAGGACTAATATAAGTACCAATATTAAACTTCTGTTTAAAAAAAAAAAACTCCTCTTAATGTTTGCAGTCTCCCCTCCTATTCCATTTCACTTCCATATTACATCTACCATCTCTTTTGCCTTTCCATTTCCCTTATTTATAATGTGTGGGAAGACAACTACTCCATATAACACAACTGACTTTTTTCTAAGACCTTCTAAAAATCACTGCTCTTAATAATGATTAGAGGTAAAAAAGTGAAATCTTGGTTTCCCTGAGGTCAGTGGGATTTTTCTATTGACTAGAACTTCATGCAAGATTCAATACTGATCCCTGAGACCTATTGACATCTTTGGTATACCTTTAATTGAAACTGCACTGAATTTGCTACAGATCCTAACAAGAACAAATGCTTTCAAAATTACTTTTTGAAAGGTTCATTTTCTACCTACAAGAAATATCCAACACCCTGGAAACAGCCCATTCATCTCATATACACTTATAGTCTGATTCCCCTATAAAGGCATAAATGAAGGTAATTTTGAGAGGACTCTTTCCTTTTATAATTGAAGGATTGCTCATAAGCAAATGGTAGAACACATTAAATACAAGGGAATATTGGCTGTCTGGAAGAAAATATCTGAATGTAGCCACAACATACCTAACCACCATGTATTTAAAAATATTTTAAAAGACTCATAGAGTTCCTTTATCATGCCTGAAGTGATGAGCTAGAAGAGTATGTCACAGGTCAGTAAAACATAACCAAAATCCACTCTGGATTAGGTGAATTAAAGGAAATGCAACATCAAGATAGTTCAGCTGTTTGAAACAGTCAATAAAAGTCATTAATTCATTCCCTTTCATTACCTTCTCTTTTTTTTTCTTTTTTTTTTTTTCCAAACCCAATGAAACTTCAAGATGTGACTATAAACAAATATATTAGAGAATTATTCCAGCTACAAGGAATTTATTGTGATGTCATTCATTATCACAAAGGCACTCAGTTTAGGAAAGATTATTCAAAGAGATACGTTCTTTAATCATAATTAAAATGTCCCATTTTTTTCGTATGCAGACGCCTGTCAGGTTACTTTTGGGATAAATAAGACTCTCAGTAACAAAGAGTGACACGCAAATCATATAGAACAGTATGTAAATTTTTATGAGAAACATGAGTACTACAGGTACCTTGGGCCCAACTTATTGAATTTCTTTCAAAGAACTCAAACTGAAGGATGCATTTTTTTATATTGCTGGACTCATCCCAGTGATTCTGAGATTTTTTAATCTGAATTTGGTATAATTTTTTTTTTCCATATAAATTGATTATAATTTTGGCGATTTTTATTCCGTCTACCTTTGTAAAGCATTTTGATACAGTACAACCAGTTCTATGCAAATGTGCCTGTCAATTTCATTTACAAAAACCCCGATGAAAATATTGCATATTAATTTTACATGAATAGGATATACCTGTACTTTTCTATTGTTTAGACTATGTTTAGAAAATAAAATGTCCTTGATTTTTTTTATTTATTTTTTTTTTTGGAGGGGGTGGGTAGGGGGTTGTAGGAGGAGGGTAACATAAGTGCATATTTAAGTTCCTAGTAGTTTTTAGGGCCTCATTAAACCAACATTGTTGTTTATGAAGTGCACTGGATTCTGTCAATGTAAATATAAGAAGAAAAGTGGTATCCCAGAAGATTGTTGGCTTACTGAAGGGTAGATGTAATGTTCCTGTACTGAGGAAGGCCTGTTACCCTAACTTCATTTTGACTGATTGCCAGTGATTAAGTTATTATCAGTCTTACTCACTAGTGCCAGAAAAGAAGCCCAGGGAAAGAAAAATAAAATAAAATAAACAAACAGCAACAAAAACCTAATAATAAAATATATTATGACACTGAAATCAGAACACAAGGTTCTCATGGACCTATGCTCAGATTTTTTACTGTGGATGCCCAGAAGTTTTTTGTTCTGGAGACAAAACAGTTGCCCAAGTTCTATTGTAACACAGCAACACCCTGTTATTATAGTGTAAAACACAGTTATTGTGATTCTACCCTACCTGTCACTTGGGAGTTTTGTTGTAAAGCATTTAATGTTTACTAACAGCTTTGTTCTTCTACCAGTTACCATGATCTCACTTTTCTATCCTACATCTGTGATTAAATTAATTGGCATTGATGAGAAGATAACTGATGCTGATGATGACTAGGATGAAACTACAACAAATCAGAAATAAGCACCAAGAAAATGTGCACTAAAAATTTGCTACTATATGTGCAGGCTTTTACGAACTGATGAACATTTCTAGAATTGTGGCCCACTGCAAGAACTGAAAGAGCCACCAGAGCATGGCAAGATTCAGTCTTGTACTGTAAAGTGAGGTACCAACCAAAATCTTAGGTCATTACTCATGTCATATATTCAAGTGTGTTTTAAACAATACATCATGATTTTAATCAGCTTCCTTAGCTGCTAGAAACTCAGCTTGTGGAATGTCAACTTCACTTCCAGCTGATTGATAATCCTAAGGATCTCGTTTCTTCCTCTCTGTTTTCCCCATAGCATACATTGTCCCTGCCTGCATTTGGTGGTTTGCTAACTATTACACCTTCCAGCAGCACAGATTGCAAACTATGCCTGCAGAAATAGTAAATATGGTTTGGTTATTTCTTTACTAAACTCTTGCATATCCTCCTTGCTACATCTAGGTAACCTGTTAACTGAAAGAGGTGGAAAGGGAAAACACATTCACTCATGTCTCATGAGAACTCTTGCATCATCTTGCAGATGAGAGTCACTGGGAACAAAGTTGGTAATTCTGGCAGAAACCAGAATCAATCTGCCTTTCTCCCTCCTGTCCCTGTCTGTGGCTAATGCTTCTTGAACAAACACATCAACTAGGAGTGATGGGATGCTCCAGCCAGGACTCTAACCTAGGTGAGCCAGAAACTGGATGTGGAGGGTGCAAAGAGACTATTCCTTATAGAACTAAATCCATCTGTATAATCTGTTTTTGTCTACTGTGTGTCTGAAATGAGGGAAGAGAGTGATAAGAAGTAAAGTATAGAAAGTTTTTTAAAGTGGCTTTTTTGTTATTATTTTTAACAGAGAACAGTTTGGTCTGTCCCAGTCTATGGGAACACCAGAAGGAAAGAATTAGCAAGAGTCCCAAGTCCAGTCAGAACAAATTAAATATAATGCTGATGAGGAAGGGTGAATTTCCACTTCCATCCTCAAATTAGAATCCTAGATTCATTTGAGTTGGAAGAGATATCTAAAGGTCATCTAGCCCAGCTCCCCTGCAGTGAACAGGGACACCTACAGCTAGATCAGGGCACTCAGAGCCCGGTTCAATTTGACCTTGAGTGACTGCAGGGATGAGGCAGCCATCACTTCTCTGGGCAACCTGTTCCCCAGTGACATTTCAGCTCTCTACAGCAGACACAGTCCTGGAGACTCTGGGACGCCTTGCCATCCTTTACAGCAGATAGCTTAAAACCAGTAAAGGATTCCTTTGTCTCAACTGGTATTTACAAAGGACTATAAAGAGGTAACTGAAATACTTGTCTGTGAGAAAGCGCTTACAGCTACAGTGCGGTTTGGGTGGCAGTCAATTAAAATCAATTTAGACAGCTGAAATCAGAGTGTGTTCAGAGATACTGAACAGGTGTGTTTGATTGCACTGAAGAAAATAAAATATGCATACATGAGACAGGATCAGTGCAGACTAGGAGCATGCAGTGCCAGGTGTTTATCTTGCTTTGTCCTCTGGCAGCTGAAGCTTTTGGACAGCTGTTCCCTTTGTCAGATGAAGCCAGGATTCAGTCCCCAGAGTATTCAGCAATCAGATCTTGTGACACTGGGACACAAATTTGCCCTATTTGACATTACAAAATAGGAGTTAACTGTATCTTTAGAAAATAGTACCATTTGTTATTGACAGAAGAATCAAAGCATGACTTCTATGTCACATGTAAAAATCTCTAAACAAAAGCTTAAACGAGTTAAGAAAAGCAAACTGCTGTTGCATTGTTTGAAGCAAGTAAACAAGAGAAACTTCTCAGTGCTATTTCGTAATGTTTTTAATAAGCAACCGTTTGAAAGACAGGATTTTACACTTGAAAGCAGGAGAACCAAGTTTCATTAAGAGCATTACTTTATGTAATCAGAAACAGCACCAACTAGATCAAAGATTTGGCTCTTTATTGATTAGTCCTCGGTGTGTGTTTAATCAGCTACTGGCCTATTCCAGGTGGACTGAGGATAGTAAATTAATATAGACGTTCAGCTGATCTGTTCTTGGAAATATCATGCTGTTGGCTATTAGGATGTTCTTTAACAAACATGCAAGGTTTTTAAAGTGAATTCACATGGCCGTGGTCTAAATTATCATCAAGCAGAGTAACAGAGGTGTGCTAGTTAACAAATAATGACCAAATACTCTTTGTAGTTTATAATTATAATCTTAACATTTCTTAGTCCTTATAACCTTGGTCCTTTCTTTTCCTACATTTACTGTCCATACTAATGAAACCATAGCTAATCTTTGAATATATTAGGATCTGTGTTGTTGCTACATTGTTTCAGTTTTAAAATCTGTTGAATGGGAAGATTCAGAAGAAACATTAAATACTCAAAGAGCAACACAAATTTAAACAACAACAACAAAAAAAGATTATTAGTGCATTTTAGATATTTTTACTCTCAAAAAAAAAAAAAAAAAAAAAGAAGTTCTGCATATTCATGAGTTCTGAAGATAGGTCTAGCCTCTGTTTTTGAATGTACTTAGAAAATATGTCCATAGTAAATGTTCACCTAGGTTTTATCAGTCAAACTTAACAATTATCATATCAGAAAGACACTTTGAGTACCCTGGCCACCAGCTACTCTGTTCCCTCTCTAGCCTGTACATCTATGAAATACCCATGGATTAGACTATAGATGGGCAGTCTTACACAAGGACCAGAAAAGTTAATTGTCCATATGCTAGAGAAATCAAGACTCTTGTTAAAGGCATCCATTCTCCATCATTACATGACATCAGCACTAAGGCAGAGGGGCAATGTGACTAAAGTTGGGCTGACACAGCACACAGACCTGTGTACACGCTGCAGTCTGTAGATACTTGGCTCTCACTTGTTGTTTGTAAGCCTGTGGTCACCATCCTGCATGCGAGGTCAGTCTGGACTTGATGAAATTCAAGCCTATGCTTACATGGGATACTCATGAAGTAGAGCCTTTGATTAGTCAATCTGGACCCAGTGCTTTTATGCCTGTAAAGGGAGATAATAGGTGGCACAATCTCTGTTTATCCTGTAAATGTAGAAAATGCAGTACTCTATGAGTTCAAGGATAGGGACCCTCCACCACTTTGCCCTTCCAGAATGCTCCAAGCCATCCTGCATGGTGTGGCTTCACATATGAATTGTATTTGCTGCAAATGCAGTATCTATAATTCATTTGCAGCAAGGGCATTTTTTCAAACATTACATATAGAGTTTCCTTTTGTAATCTGTCTTCCAACTATTTCAATGGGAAGTGCCCCAAACCAGAAGAAAGTTTTGGAGTTGAGCTGTTAATTGAGTTGAGTTATTAATTGCTCAGATATTCGAACTTCAATTAAAATGTCAGGGTCTTTCTGACTTTGTCTTTGAGGGCTAGAGATAGGTTTTCTGGATATGAGTGTGGCCAGAATGTATTCTTTATTCAAGATTTTGTTTGGCACTTCTAAGACTATATGATTTTTTAAGTCCCTCCGTGATTTTCAAGCTCTATTATAGGACATATTACTGTTAATGATACACCAGACCACTCACCACCTACTCCCTAGAGGATATAGAAACAACTGCCTGAACTATCTAAAACTTCTTGTATTTGCATACAGCTTAATCAAAATACAGTGCAGCCTAGTTTTCCTGCTGTGATAGAGATATCCATGCAAGCTCCCAGCAGGAGTATGGGTGTCACTTCTATCCTTGCCACAGTTACTCCAGGGAAGGTTATTTGCATGTTTCAGTGCCTGAACATGGGCTACAAAGGAGGGGGGTATTATCACTGTTTTGCAGCTCAGGAGCTAAAATAAAGACTGTATGAATGTATCTGCATGACAGGAAATCTGAAGCTAAGCAGGGATTCAGTCTGTTTTCCTAGGCCTGTGCTTCTTCAGGAGAGAAATTATTTTTTCTTGACTGAGTAGTAACTGGGAATACTGTATACCAGACATGAAAAAATGACATAAATTATGATAAAAACTCATCCCAGAACAACACCCCTATACCCTAGTTGGTAAAATCTTTTCTCGGGGTAATAGTACTACCTGGCTATTATCTAGAGAAGAAAATGAGAGAGATAGCTATTCTGATCCTGACATGTCAAGGGGTTTTAAGTAAAGAGGAAATGCAATGATGTTTCTTCTAGGGCAGTTCTTTGGCTCAGAGCAATGGAAGATGAGAAAAGGAAACTCAGATATTGAAAAGCCAGTGCTTCATCTGACAAAAAACAATTGGTTGAATTTGTACCAGTCAAGGTGGCAGCACTGTTTATGATATAGACAGTCCTTCATTTGCAAACCAAAGGGATATATGTGCATGAATAGCAAAATACCTGTAAATCCTGTCTGAACAGAGGGAGGAGCTGTGTTCCGTCTTATAAATCAGGATTTTACTTGTTGTGATAATATTCCTCCCATGGCTTATCTATGGAAATGAAACTCAATCCCCGATGTCTCAAGCCACAGAGGTTTATCGAATAAGAGAAAACAAAACTGAACCAAAAAGAATAATGGAGTCATAGAATGGTTTCCATTGAAAGGAATCTCAAAGACCATCCAGTTCTGCCCCCGTGTTGTGGGCAGGCTGCCACCCACCAGCTCAGGCTGCCCAGAACCCTATCCAACCTGGCCTTGAGCACCTTCAGGGATGAGGCACCCACAGCTTCTTTGGACAGTCTGTTCCAGTGCATCACCACACTGGAGTAGGTGGGCAGATCATAGAATCATAGAATCATAAAATGATTTGGAGAAAGAACACAGCCTTATTATGAAAAATGTAAGAAAAAATTAGCTTTACAGATAGTTGGGTGATTGCTCAGTTTTCATTTTACCAAGGAAAACAAATTTTGGAAATACTTTACAAAGGGGAAAAATGACATTGATGTTAAAACAGTAGTGAGCAGCTGTGTCTGTCTCCTGCGCCTGCCTCTGGTGCTTTGTGTACAAGTGTCAAAGAAGAAAACACAGAGGTGCTCACTAGCAGCTGGTATAGAAGTTCAAGAATGGAGCTGAACAAAGGCAGGGGTGGAGCACTCTGGGATTACAGGACAAATTTGAGGCCACATAAATCTCACTGTAATTAATTGCACGTGGTAGGTTTTGTTTTGTTTTGTTTTGTTTTGTTTTTTTTTAACAGCAAGGCAGATGAAATGCATCTTTGGTACACTAGAAATTTCAAAACAGAAACCATTATAGTTAGTAAATAGCAGGACACCATGACCAATGTTTTACTGACTTTATCACCATGTGTAAAGTGTTGCACAGATTTGAAACAGTGCATACTAAGGCAAGAAATTTGTACTGAGTTTAGCTGCCACCCTACCATAAACAATCCTGGTCTAATCATTAAATATTTTGAAGCCCTGGGAACAGTTTATGGAGGGCACAAGACAAATCTTTGTCTAATGGGCTGAAGTTTTGGCTGTGGCACGGAAGTAGTTCAGGTCACTCAGGGAAACCCAACTGCTTCCTGACACTCATGACTTTCTTTGGCTAAAGAGGATCCAAAAAAATCAAAAACAAATGGGCAAATGTCAGGACTGTGTAATCAACCACATTATTATTTGTTCTTTTTTCCTCTCCAGCAGGGAGCTAGAGATATTAGTATGATATATGCAAGTCAGGAGGGAATGGCTAATTTCTCTTGGTAGAGGACATTGATTTAACTCTGTCTTACTAATGCATGTTTTCATACATAGGTAAGTGAATGTTTACAAGAAACAGAAAATTCTTCTACTGTATCCCTTTGTAAAAGGCAAAAATTCCTATCCACACTGTGCTTACCTAAGATTCCTATGTTGCACAGACCAGCATTTGCTATTAATTATTAAAATGGTCTCTTCACCTAATTACCTCTCTGACTAGTGAAGGCTAGTGAATACAAGGTAGAAAAGTTTATATCTATTTATCTCATACTTGCACCTGGCTAATTGTGTGAACATGAACTCATTCCATGGTTGAGCTGACACAGCACAACATGTTTTACCACAGGAACTGGAGCAAGCATTTGGCTTCTTCCAGACTGTGCCATCACGGCCAGCCATGCCTTACCTTGGTATGCAATATTCCCTACACATCCCTAGACCCTGACATGACCTTGTGGTGCAGCCTGATGATTCACGTAGACTTTCTGAGAAGAACTTTACACGGAGATGTTGCTTAAACCCACATCTCAGTGGCAGATAAATCTTTTCATGTGAACTGAGGATGGTTTTTCTTCTGTAACCCAGAGGCAACTCATAATAACATCTCTGCTGTCCCACACAGAATAGAGAAGTGAAGGTAGAAAAGTAGAGGGCTTCCTTTCTCTCCTCCTCTATTATCATTTGAATAGGAATATATAGTATGAAAGAGACCCCTGCAGTGTAAGATAAAGGCAAACTATGAGTTAAAGGTAAAATACTGTGGGAGAAAATATTTGTAAAACACGTTTTGCCTAAGCTTGCCACATCTTTTTAAGACAGGCATGCAGAGACATAGATAAGTGCTAAAGCTGCATTATCAAAGTGTTAATAGATAAACATATTAATAAAAAATGCTGTGAAGGATCACCTTTTTTTTTTTTTTTTTTTTTTTTAACTACAGAAGAGATCCCTGCCTCAACCGACTGCTGACCTGCTTCAGGGCCCAAATTTGCACATAACTCAGCTTTAGTACTCATCCAGTTTGTCCTTGTTTCCAGAGTGCAAGAGTGCAGGTCAGTTCATGGTCAACAATACTGGAGGCAACTGACACATCCAAAAGAATCAGACATGACACCTGATCTTCATCCATCACTGGCAAGGGATTATCAGCCAACACAAATATGTGCTGTGACTTCTGTATCAAGTGGTTTGTAAGTAAGCATGAATTATGGACTGGATTTATAGTTAGTTCAGTATTGGTCTATCCAAAAAGAAAAGCAGACTAAAGCTAGTAATAGTTTGTGCTGAAAAGAACTTAAACAAATTCAGGGCTCATAGCATATGGAGAGTAGGATTGCCTGGGCATCAATTGAAGGATATGGGATCTGACAGAGGGATTTAGAACAATTTCCTACAAAGCCTAGTGACCAAATTTCACAGTTTTTGCAAGTATTAGAAATGCTACCCTTGCCATATTATGAGGTGATTCACAGGTTACCTTCTGGTTCCTTTAAAAAATATGCCTAACTGTATTCTGCAAGCAGTACACCATTCTCAGCTTTTGCTCAGAATATTCCGAGGATATTTTAGAACTTAAAGAGAGACTTATTGGAAAAATTCCTATTTTTGAAACCTGATCAAGTGTTGAACCAGCTGCTGAGTTTCTCATATGGGGGCAATCTGAGATGGGCTGCACAGAACTGATTCTCATAATAGTAATATTTAACATAAAACAAAGAGGCCCATGGTGAGTTTAGGTAACTGTATTGTCTTAACTGCTGCTGAGCATTGGATTTGTGGATCATCAGTACACTTAACTACACCCAAGTTTCTCCAGAACTTCCTCAGGTTATTATTAAATCAACTGCAACTCTTTTGGCAAATCAGCCCTTGTTTTGACTTATTTTTTAAGAATCAGTGCTCCAAAATCTCTTCCAGATGATTCTGAGATACTAATTATTTTAAAGTGTTTTTTTTCCTTTTATCCTCCACCCTTCATCAGGTGAAAGGTTCAACAATCTAAGGTTTTACAAGAAGGATTATTAAATGCTGCTACAGAAATTCACCAGTTCATGGTGAATATTTATGATGTCTCTGTCCCAAAAGCCAGAAATTTGTGATGAGTATACAAAAAATCCACTACTGAATAGAGAGGCAAGGAGAAGAGGAGAGGAGAGGAG